>JAKCPI010009583.1:0-14695 GCA_023213315.1 Euborellia annulipes
ATTTATTTATTCGTTTAAGTACAATATTAATTAAATGGATGTACATACGAAGGTTCCGAGATTATAAAAGTGATACAATATCAGCAATATGTGTAAATAAACATAGTAGTGCAACAAATAATAATAATAATAACAACAACAATAATATAATAAATGTATATACTCCAACAATAAGCTCCAGAGGGATAAAACTGATAAGCAAACTATACAATATCAACAGCTTCGCCGGGCAATAAGTTATAAATTCCAAGCAGTAACAAAAAGAATATATATACTATAGAGTAGCAACAACAATGCAATTATATAAATAGGCTCGAAGCAATAACAAAGACAAATAGACTATATAATAACAATAACAATGTATATAACAAACTCCAAAGCAATAACTTACAATAAACTCAAAAGCAATAACATATAATAAACTCAAAAACAATAACACAGACAAACAATAATAATATCAACAATATGTATAAATAGTGTATAAATAATAGACTCTAAAGCATCAACAAGGGTAAATAAGTTAAATAAATTATAAAATAACAAAAGCAATGTCTCCCTAATAAATGGCGTGTTAACAAGAATAACAGTACTTGTTTGTAAATAGAACTCTGCATTAATAAAATAGTAATAAAGAATGAGAATAACTTCGCCAGACAGATCACTGTTCATCCCACCCTATTCATTCAGCGAAAATGACCTCAATTGCAGGGCTGATACCAGGAATTGGTAAACATTTGTCCATTCGCGATAGCAAGCACTCTGGAATCTAAGGCCAAGTTGTTGGTTGGTTACAATGGTGCTTATCCATGCTATATAGTGCTTCCTGATAGGGTTGTAAATCGGGCACTCTTTCAAAATATGCATTAAGGTCTCTGTTTTCTGAAGATTGCATAGTGTGCAATTTGCATTCTGTCTGATCCTATGGATAGTGCCGTTGACAGTAAACTTGAGTGCGTATCTGTTTGCTACCCTTATCTGTGCTATCATCCTTGTAACTCCAAAGTTCCATCTGCGATTCAAATATCTTTGCGGGTAAAAGCCATTGTAAGAAAATACGCTTTTGTAAAACCAGCAGAATTCAGAAAGGTTGATAGTTTCTATGTCTGCCTCTAATAGATTTCTTCTGCAGTGATTGATCTTATACTTAATTATACTTTTTATAGATTCCAGGCTCAAAAGATCGTAGGCGACTATGTCGTTTGCTCGGAGAAGACGATCAACCTGTACAACCCAATTATATCTTGGGCTGGGGCACGTCTGGGCCAAATCATACAGTCGCCTAAAGCACAGTTTAGGGTATCTCGAGTCGTCCATTTGCAGTATTTTAACCATCCATCTCATCGTTGCTTTTAACACTTTCAGTTGGAGCTTTACAACGCCTGCCTCCAGTCTAACCACTGCGTCGGGAGTTGTTCGCGGAAGTCCAAGTAAACGCTTGAAGAAATTGACCTGCGATTGTTCTATGATATTCAGGTACCTAAGGCTCCACAAGGGAGCCCCGTATAGCAGGACGTTGGTCACCATGGATTCGAACAGTTTAAGTCGAGAGGCCCATGAGTTACACTTTGTTCCAGATAAAATGCTCAAAACCGACCCTGTGGCAACGGCGGATTTGGTTCTAGCACATCTCGCCGCCTGGACGAACAACCCCGAACTGCTGAAGGGGGTGCCGAGGTACTCGTAACCCCCGACACACTCGATTCTATCGCTATTCAGGATGAAGTGATTGGGACCCGAGTACCTTCCTTTGTGGAAGACAACAATTTTAGTTTTTTCAGTGTTAATCACCAGATCATTTTGACAACTGTATGCAGCCAATACTTCCAGCTTGCTCTTCATATCGATCGGAGAGTCACTGAGCAGTGTGAGATCATCCGCAAATAAAAGACACTGAACTTCGACAGTCGGATTGATGCTAAGTCCTCGGCAGCCCGCCAGAGATAGTTTTTTTTCTAGGTCCGAGATGAAAAGGGAGAAGATAATTGGGCTGAGTACCTCGCCCTGGAGTACTCCCCGGGTCACACTTGTAGAGTCGGAGACCCGATGGTCGCTCTTGACTTGTACTATGGCATTATTATATAGGTTCTTGATTAAGCGTATGAACTTAGAGCTTATACCGATATCAAAAAGCTTCCTCCACAGTTTGTTGTGGTTCAGAGAATCAAAAGCCTTTCGAAAGTCGACAAAGGCAGCAAAAACTCGTCTTTTAGCCTGTCTAAGATGGATCTGGATAAGGGAGTTAAGCACAAACTGATTATCAAGGCAGCCCCTCCCCTTTCGAAAGCCCGATTGCGCCTCAGGCATCACACCAGTCAATTCCACCCAAACTTTAAGTCTTGATAGCATTATTTGAGTGAATAATTTAGTTATTGAATTTATTAAAGCTATCGGTCTGTAATTGTTAGGGTCGGATCTTGTGCCTTTTTTATGAATCATGACAAGGTGGAGTCGAGCCCAGAGCGTTGGGCATCTCTGCTGACTTATTATCCTGTTGAACATTGTTTCCAGATACAGTAACCAGTTCGCCGGGAGGTGCCTGTAAAATTCATTAGCAATCAAATCGGGACCCGCCGCTTTATTATATTTGCTAGATAAGATTGATCGCTCAATTTCTGCCTGTGTGATGGGGCAGTCCAAAATGGGATCCCCTGCATCAAAAAACAGCGTTTCATCCTGAGGAGAAGGGGTATAAAAATTTCTCAGCCAACAGCTCCAGGAGTCCATCGGGATTGGCTGCCTGTAGCTCGTTCTTGGTCTTGCTTTTTTTACTTCAGCCCAGAAGGATTTGACGTCTCTAACGTTGCCTATTCTTTTTATCGTGTCAGATTGGTGTTCGGTTTTTTTCTTTCTCAGTAAAAGACGATAGGATTTTTTCATCTGATGGTATTTTGCCTTCTTGGCCGATTCATATTGAGAGGATACGAGCTCTTTGAGGCACATGTTCAACTCCTTTTTTGCTCTCATACAGTCTCCGTCGTACCAGTTATTACGTCTTCGACCTGAACGCAACGGGGCTCTCCTAACAAGGCCCAGTAGGGTTGCTGTCTCAAGAATAGCCGACGTTATGTTTGAATTCAGAGCATCCATGGAAGAATTTTCAGGGTCAGGCATCATACATTTTGTGGAGAAAAACATTAGCTCAGTATAATTTCGAGCTTTTGCAGGGTCCCACCTAACCACCATAGAAGCCGACTGGTCAGGCTCAGTGTTGGGTACGGTAGTTTTTTCTATACATATTTGAAGGTCAATCGGAAAATGGTCGGAATGGCACTCGGTGGTCACAGTTCGCAAATCATCTACGATGCCCAGACCCAACGCATTGCACCAAACCAAGTCTATGACAGAATGGCCCAATGGACTCACGTGCGTGATAGCTGCCGGAGAATCGCTCTGTGAACGACCGTTTAGTACTATAAATGAATTATCCTCCATAAACTCTATCAAATCACGACCTCTTCTATCAACAAAAGTGTCAGAGCTTGTTCGTATCTCCCTCAAGTTAGTGTTTACAAGCATTTCCATGTTGATCTGATTTAGTTCTCCTATTCTAGAATTCCAGTCGCCCCCAAGAATTATTGGCGTCTCCCCATGTGAAGACTGGACATGGTCCAGAGCAGCCTCCAGGGAGTCCCAAATGTGGTCCAAGTCCAACGATGGCTTGAGATAAGTCACCCCGACAATCAGCGAAAAACCCGACGAACTCACCAATCTCACAAACAGCCACAATTCCGACTGTTCAAGAATTTCAGTTTTAAAAATGTCGGGATTCACCAATATTGCGAGACCCCCACTCCCCCTTCCTCTAGATTTATCTCTAACAGCTGGTGATGAATATACAGTATAGTGAGAAAGTGAGTTGGGGAGTCCAATCTGAGTGCCCAAGCACCAAGTTTCGGTCAGGCAGATAACCGCCATATTATCTGTGCTGTCGGATAGAGCCAGGTTACTGATACCATGGACATTCCAAAAAATTATATGTTCGATCGGGGATGCTTCACGACCTCTCGAGCCATCTACAAGTTTTTTTGGTTTGTTTGCGCGGCAGAGTTAACGCTCCCGGCACTCATCCCCCCCAGTTCGCCTGAGAAATCAGAAAGTGCCTCTCTTCCAACGTTTAATGGAGTCAAGACCTCCGCATTGTTTTTCAATACCAATTTATAGCCTTTGTTATCTATATAAATGGTGTCGCGTCTAACAAAAGACCTCCTGCCCTCGCCCCTTTTTTTCCTGGCTATCTCTTGTAGTTTCTTACGTTGAGCTCTCATCTCGCCGGGAAGATCTTCATCCAAAAACAAACTGGAACCTTTTAAGTTACTCCTCGCACGAAGAACTTGACTTTTCTGTGTGACATCGGAAAATTTCAGAAGAATCGGCCTTGGTTTGTTGTTAGTTCTTCCGAGTCTAGACACCGAAGACAAACCTTCGATTTTGAACTTCAACTTATCTTCCAAAATCCCAGTGACATTACCCAACAATGCAGAAGAATTTTCATCAACCGGCTCTTCCAGTCCACGAAGTATAATGTTATTCTTTCTCTCCCGTTCCTCCATCCTTAATATTCTTCCTTTCAATTGGTTAATCTCTTCGTTAAGGGATTGTATGTTGTCTTCTTGCCTTTCGAGTTGTAGTTTGCGAGCATCGTGTTCCTTCTCGAATTGATTCAATTTCTCGATAATAATATGATTTTCTTTTGAAAGATTTTCCTTCATTATTTGATTTTCTTGTCTCACCGTACGCAGCTCACTCCAGATAGCCGTCAACATGGCCTCCAAGGAGCCCGATGGAGCGCAATGGGGATCCACCCCAGCGACTTCCGATCGCGGTCTCTTAGAATCTCTCTCCTTAGTTGGTGCCATCATGTTCCCATCGTCGACCCTGGGAACTTCAGGGCCTCTCAGCCATTTGTCCAGAGTCGGTTGTTCCTCTTCGGACCCCATAACATCTAAGTGGTTATTTTTGCTTGTTATATATTTTGCGTAAAAAACAATATTTGTTACCTACGTATTTTTTTTTTTTTAAACATTCACACTTTTCTCATTCACACTCACATTCACACAGTCTTTTCGGTAACTCAGGCCATATAAAACTTTACGATAACCGTTGATAATATCTATTGGGGGTCTACCTACGTATTAAAAAAAATTAAAAAGAGCCAGTCAAAATTTAGCTCCTACTATTATCCTTCTGGAAATAAGACTGTAAGCCAACTTACCTCCGACATTTAACCCTGAGATTTTATTTTGCTCCCTTAAATTCAATATCAAAATCTGGTGTGTATAGTCACACATTACACAAATTTCTCTTACCTTCGAAGTAAGTTGTGTTCTGTGCTTGTCACACCAGATTTTTCGTGTCGACATATATTTAGTTTCCGCCGATATATTATAATTCAAGATGTAAAATTTATTAGTATGGGAAAATATTTATATTTTGTTACCATGGCAACCATTTCTCCTATCTTTCCTATGAAGTACAAGAGTAAAGTGGTCTTCACAAGATTTCAAGGGCGAAATGAGAATATACATTTTAAAGAGCATCTAAAAAATAATTGATTTTTGAATTTTAATCAAAATCGTTGAAGCGAATTTTGAGAAAATCGAAAAAAACTGAAAAAGTACATCAGTAAAGTAGTAGTACTCTTTGACCGATTTTGATTAAAAGCTTATTTTCACGCTCTAGGAGGGTGCCTAATTTAAATATAAAATTTCAACTTCGTAGCTCAATACCTCTATAAATAGAGAAAGTAAAAAGTTTTTTTCAAATGAATAAAACGTTCCAAAGGTAAGAGAAAATTGTGTGGTGTGCGACTATTCACTCCAAATTTTTTATTTCTATTTATAATATAGTCTATAAATCGTTTAGTGGAGGGGGAGGGGGGGATTAAAGCCCTGGTAAGACTAAAGACCCGGAGGGCTATTTATCTTAGGCTGACGCACTTTCACCCCCCCCCCCCGCCCCTCTTCTGATGAAATGAATCCAAACGCAAATTCAAACTGGCAAATTACTTTCGTCAGAGATCAATACAAGTTGAAATCCTAAATGAAGAAGAAATGGTTTTTAATTAATGTCAAGTTATAAAGGAGAGATCGAGAGAGGCTCATTAATTAGCTAATTTAGGTTAGGAGTTCGGAGCGCATAGGCAAAGTTTGATAATACCTTGAGATAATAGGCAATGCAAAGAATTTCGTTTTTAAGGTCTTTTTTCACCATTTACTTCCTTAGATCGGGTAAAAGAATTCATCTTTTCTAATGTTAAGATTAAATAATTATATTACTTCCTCTTAGCTATGTATATATGTAATATATATATAGAGAGAAAGTATTGGATTCATGTCAAAAATTCAATGTCGAGATTTTGATGGATCTTCACGTTTTGAGGTCCCCTGAATCCAAAAAAGTGGGTCCCGCAAATTGGTCTGTGTGTGTTCAATTTTAAGCATGAAGGAATTGAGCTATGAGGTTGAAATTTTATATTTAAGTTAAACACCCCCCGAGACCGGAAAAATAAGCTTTTAATCAAAATCGGCCAAAAAGTACTAGTACTTTACTGATGTACTTTTTCAGTTTTTTTCGATTTTTTCAAAATTCGCTCTAACGATTTTGATTAAAATTCAAAAATCAATTATTTTTTAGATGCTCTTTAAAATGTATCTTCTCATTTTGTTCTCAAAATTGTTTGAAGTACACTTTACTCTTGTACTTCATAGGAAGAGTAAGAGAAATGGTTGCCATGGTAACAAAATGTAAATATTTTTCTGTTTATATATTTTACATCTTGAATTCTAATGTTCCGTACTGTCGGGAACTAAATATATGTCGACACGAAAAATCTGGTGTGACAAGCACAGAACACAACTTTCGATTACCGAAGGTAAGAGAAAGTTGTGTGCTGTGCGACAGTCACACCAGATTTTGTTAATATCTAGAGAGAGAAAGTATTGGTTTAATGTCAAAAATTCGATGTCGAGATTCTTAATCCAAAAAAGTGATTTTCGTGACATGGTCTGTCTGTGTGTCTGTTTGTGTGTCTGTATCCAATTTAAAGCATGAAGGAATTGACCTAGGTGGTTGAAATTTTATATTTAAGTTAGACAGTATATTTAATACTCATTAAGACGTTAAATAACTCTTAAATCTATATATATCATTCGCTAATGTCCGTCCGTCTGTCACGCTCTATTTAAGCAACTTCCCGTTGGAATTTTGAAACGAAATTTTATATGCATAAAGAGGACTTTCTCGGAATTACAGAAAAATTATTTTCATCCCGAAATTCCTATAACTTTTTGAGTTATTAATTCTTAAATTTACAATTTCTCCCATAGGAAATGTATAGAGAAATATTTATGTATTCTTTACATTTGTGTATTCCATGAATGTAAACAAATCCTCAAGCAGGCACTGAATTGGAATTGAATAATAATGGAGTCCAGGGGGCAAAGCCCCCCTATCTAGATGCAAAGGCGGGCGGCACGGGTTCTTATAATTAAGAAAAGGCGAGGGTCCACCGCAGGCGGGTTCGAGCCAGCTGGAGGGGATTCCAGGGGGCGAAACGGCTAATAGCTTTACTATTTTATTAGTCAAAGCAAGTACGTGATTAAACCCAAAAAGGCTTAAATTAATTAAAATGAATATTGACATGGAGATACAATTCAATTAGAAAATGAAATATTTAATAATTTAATAACATAAGTCTGTATTCTCTGGTCTCTCTCAATAATTGGTTTGTTATCACTCTTTCAGTTGATTGATTATCAAAATCCCAATTATTCTTTTATTTTTTTTTTTAAATTCAATTTTATTAAAAACTTATTGCCTTTTTTTTTTTTTTTAATTGGTGAAAGCATGAATCCATATAGGTTATGTGTGATTCGCTAATGTCCGTTTGGGCAACTCGAAACGAAATGAAGAGCGATTACAGGGAAATTATTTTTCTCCTGAAAATCCTTTTCTTTAGGTTAAGATATCTCTCATAAAAATTTATTTATTTTTTTTGCATGATTTTTTTGATCAACTAGTAGTCAGAATTTCGAAATGAAGTTTTACACCAATGTGTTTATTAAAGCTTTTGAAATATTATTATTAGGAGAATTTTTAATTGAATCGTTTATTTCAGAAAGCACCTAAGGGACAAAATTTCAAAAAATGTGTTTTTGGTGCTAATGTACAATTTAAAGGTAAATACATCTTTTAGTGCCGAAATAACCAATGTTCCTCATCAGCAATGCTATTTGGCAGCCTTGAAAATGATCCGTTTATTTCAGAAAGAACCCAAGTGCCGTCGCTTAGGTTCTTTCTGCAGTAAATTTCACTCGTGCCCTGTAGACATCACGTGTTTTGTGACTCGCAGCCGTCGCTTAGGTTCTTTCTGCGGTAAATTTCACTCGTGCCCTGTAGACATCACGTGTTTTGTGACTCGCAGCCGTCGCTTAGGTTCTTTCTGCGGTAAATTTCACTCGTGCCCTGTAGACATCACGTGTTTTGTGACTCGCAGCCGTCGCTTAGGTTCTTTCTGCGGTAAATTTCACTCATGCCCTGTAGGCATCATAGATAATATAGATGGGAAAGCCTGTCAAACTCGTCACAACTGCAACAACAGACGCCTGTTAGCGCTAGAGTCGCAAAGTGACGTCATTCGTGAATTGGCTCCGCCCTTCACCGCTACGCCCTTTTGCCCCCCACGTGTTAATGTAAAAATATCAATTTTTTTCTGAAAATGAAAATATAAAAACATCTTGAGTAAAGTCGTATTTATATAGGTCTATAAGGTATAAACAATAAGACAAAGTTATTATGGTTAAAGAGTTGAAATTTTTATTTTTGCTTTATCAAAATACACATGGTTTTTTCGCCATCTTAGGTCATATAGACATTAAAACATACATAAAAAATATTATATATTATTATGATACATATTATCCACACATTATTTGCACTATTTGGTATCCAAATAAATTAACAAGTTAAAAAAAAAATTAATAATTTAGCTAAGGTCTTTAATTGATAAATAGAATATATTACTTATAGTACACATTTTCCACGGTAAATAAACCACAACTTGAGCTTGGGAAACGATGCAATCTTCTTTCCTTTCCAAATTTCTTGCACACATAAGATTTAAACACCATTTTGATGATAATAATAATATGAAATTAATAGGCACGAGTTATGATGTTTTGCAACGCTTTTCAAGTAGAAGTAGTAAGGGTATGCTGGTGGCACACGAATCAAACAAACACAATGTGACAAGTGGACTGCCGCTAGCATGCCGATTTGAGTATAGTGGGCGGAGCTACCGAATCTGGGACTGCGACGCTAGCGCTTCTTACCTCTGGCGTTAGCAACTTTTCTTATGTCAAATCCTGTGAGTTACAACCCCATGGTAGGCATCACGTGTTTTGTGACTCGCTGGTTTGATTCAAAGGTTACCTAACACTGAGTAGTTAGTTTTCGTGAGTTTTCGATGAAAATTAGGTGTCATTTTGTTGTTTATTATTGCATTATATAGTTCTTAAGCCATGTCGGATAGTTCAGATGATGAACCTATTCCCAAGCGTAGGCGTGGTGTTGTGCACGAAGAAAAATACAAACGGAACATTATTCGGAATACTAGGCTCAAAGGACTGCAGTACATCTCTGTATATACGCTGTTGTATATAGACATACTGTAGCGTGTAGTCTACTTGTATTTTTCGATTTAGGCATAGTCAAAACACTCTTTTTTATACTTAAGTGTGTCTGTTACTTACCTTTGATACCAAAACAGGTAAAAATTAATGGTTTGACTTAATTTCAATAATAATTTTTAAAAAAATCACTCGTTTATTTCAGAAACCACCTAAGTGCAATTTTTTCAAAAATTAATTACTCAAAAACTTAAAGGAAAAAAAATAATTTTTTAAATAGATTATCCCAATAGCATGTTTATGATTTGATAAAAAAATATTTGAAGTAGACTAGACCTATACTTAAGCTGCAAAACAGTTTTTTTTTTAGTTTTCCGAAAGTTGAAAAAAACGCACTTAGGTGGTTTCTGAAATAAACGATTCAATTATAGATCACATTTTTTGTATTAAATATTTATTAAAAATATATATACAAAGTTTCGACTGCTTATTCTGCAGCCGTTATCAAGTACTGTGCACTTGCTCCGAATCAAGTGAACTAACTGTCATGTCCGTTACGTGCCTTTTTATATACAGCGACGTCAGCACCATCTCTCGGCATTTCTGTGAAGTTAGATTCAAATTTTCCCGCTCTTTTTCTCATTTCCATGAAGTTAGTCATAATTATCAAAGCAAGTGTTTACATAAAAAGCACAGAGTATATATATAAACAGAGAGCGTAATCAATGTTAATTTCTGGTTTTTTGTCCGCCATCAGGGTGGCACAATCAGAACGCAGGGAATTTGCGCAAAATTCAAACCAAATTTTAGCCGCTAAATTTAAAATTATGTATTTCGTGTAAATATATATATGGGTAATTCCACACCAAGACAACATGGCACTACATGGACCCATTTCAGATTCAAAAATGCCATCCAAATGCTGACATTTAATTATATATAAAAACTGAAGTTTCCAATAATATTACCTATTTATTATTAGTATTCTCATTGATTAACGAGAAAAAATGTTTTGATTTTCTTTCTAGAGAAAAACAAATTGTGATCTAGCAAAGATTATTGCTTTTATTAATTCCATCTAATCACTTGGAATTCAAACATCACTGTTTCGGATTAAAAGGTGAGAAAATAAATTAGATATTATTAATAATTCTTCTTAATATTTATATCCAATTCAAATAGATCAGAAAGATTTTTGACAAATAATATAACCTAAAAAAAAAATATAAATTTTTTTCTATGATGTTTCATCAACAAGGCTACCAATATAATTTAATTAATAATTAGATAATATTATAATTTCAATTTGTTCTTTGTGAAATTTCTATTAAAAATTAAATTAATGTATTTATTTTGAAGAAAAAAAAAAAAACCTATCTACTGATATTTTAGCAAACCGCGAAAATTTAATTTGATTTAATCTCTATATATTAATTAAATTTCTATCACAAGTTCTAATTTTCATAGACAATAATAAAAAAAATATTTTATATAGATAATAAATTGAAATAAATAAAAAAATACTTTGTGTATTAATTTCAGTTTCGTGGATTATCGAAAGCTTTGGAAAATTTACCCGATGTGACGATTTGGATATCTTCTGAGATCTGAATGCCATCGACTTTAAAACAATTGATAAAGAAGAAGGAAAGGACAATGTCACTGTTCTCTCTCCAATCGTTCTTCGGCTTACATCACGACAACTGCTTCGAGCTTCGATCGACAAGCATCGTTTCTCATCCGTGGACTGCATTGGTGTTTCTTCAGCTGTAACAAAAGGCAACAAAACTTCAACAATAGCGTGGCGCAAATAGATAGTTAGGTTAACTAAGGCTAGACAAAAAAATAGGATGTCTAATCTAATTTTCTTTGCATGTATCTTTTTTCTAGCTGCCCCTTTTTTAATATTCTGGAATTTTATTTATTAATATTAAATACATATAATTTACATATTAATAAATAAATTCATCCCCAATTGTTTAGTTTTTAGGATATAAGAAATATGTGTATTAGTTTAATTTACTTACTGGGTTACCCTTCTCTTTCCTTATATCTATCTATTCTTTATTCTTTATTTTTAAGACATACACACATATTTTTTATTGTAGGATTTTTTTTTTTTTTTAATTTAGCTAGATATACTGGGTGAAGGTGAAAGCGGGAGGGGGGGGGGATTAAATATGCGCACACGCATTAATTTTTAAGGTTTTTTTTTTTTTTACTCTTCTGAAATCATGTTCAATGGCATTTTGTTTTTTCTGAGTGGGCATAGGAATCGTTACAAATCCTCTTTCGTCGTTCCCACTTTTAGGTAGGGCAAAAATGTGCACGGAGGAGCACTAATTATTTGAGGCAGGGAATTTCCCACAAAGGAAAGCATATGCTATTTAACTGAATTCGGACGAGAGGGACTATCGTATGTATGAATGATTGTTTGACGAAAGACCGACCTATTTTTGGTCTTTCTTTGAAGCCAGTGGTAATCTGTGCTCTTTTCTTGACTAGACTGTCTCAATAGAGTTTGAGTTAATGGCTATTATTCTAGGGACATCGGTTTAGGATTGTTTAGATGATAGGGTTCTTTTTTTTCAGCATGGATAACAGCCAACGCCATTCGCTGATTGAACTAAACAGTCTACCGGTGGAGAGTATTGTATTGTCACGGCTTCCATCCTAACTTCTCTCTGCAGACCAAATTATTTCCAATTGTTTTAGTTCACTAATTCATGATAGGGAGGTGATTGGATTTAATTGGTCTGTAAAAGTTTTTCGATAAAAACCTATCAAAATTGATGTGAATGTATATTTTCTTTTTCAAATTTCCTCTTTTTCTACTTCTACCTTTCCTGGGCTGGGCTGGGCGCGCTTCATCGTTTCGCTTTCGTTTTATGTAAAATCAAGGTTACAATACCTTACCGGGAGTGTCGTGTTCGCGATCGTTTTTTTCAAGAAAGAAGAGATTCTCCACTCAAGAGATAGATATTAGTTAGCTGGACACCTGATCCAGAGTAGAGGGTAAAAAGGGCCTTAGTAGTTAGAGAATCTTCCCAAGACAGGCCTAAAGAAGTAGTCTACAGGGTAAGTTAATTAATATTTACAATTATACAGTATCAGCATATACTGTACAATCTAGTCTAAAATAATTTTTAATATTCTAATAAAGTTTTTTATTTCTTTTTTTTTTTAGATCAACGGATTGGGTTTGGGTGGGAAGTGGGGCCTGAATGAACAACTTTTCAGGCTCTTTTGGATCATCGAGGATTATTGTAATAATTTATTCAACAAACTATACTCTAGTTAAAACATAAAATAAAATATTTCTAATCAATGATCAATTTTATATCTTTTATTAGGTGGCATCATTTCACCAACCATTTGATGGATACTAATTGAAAATAACAATCTCTCTCTACAAATTTTCGAGAAACGTACTGTACACTATAAATGTAATCAAGATTTTTAAAATTTTTTAAGATTATACTCTTTTGAATTTATTTATAATCACATTTAATACTTTCAGGCCAACATCAACGCATTTCCATTCAAAGCTTCATAAATAAGAATTGAAGAAATAAAAAAAAAAATATATATATATATATATATTTATACGAAGAAAAGGACAGAATTCTATTTACATCAATGTAAGTTAATATTAATACAATTTCAAAATATTTTTATATCCATTTATAATAAGATTAAATGAGAATTTCTAGATAATAATATCTCCAATGGAAAAATATCCAGAGTCTACTCACTAAGAATCAAGTATTTACAAAGAAGAAAATCTGACTGAATGACGAATTTAAATAAACCGACAATTATGTATGTACTGTAATATTTATTAATCTTTATATAATTTTTTCTACAAATTCATTAATAAGAATCTATTTTTTTTTTTTAGATTAAATAAATAATCTATGGGCGGATTGGCGGGCTAGAAGGGGAGTTGTGGAGGCCCGGAAAAAAAAAAAAAAAAAATTATATATATATGACAAAGGAAAAAAAAAAAAAAGAAACACTACTCAGGGGCTCACATCTGGTGAGTACGTGGATGGCGACCACGAGTTACCCGAGCTAGGGCTGGTATTTCTTCAATTTCCTGGTATACCAGTCTTTCTTCTACCTCTATTCCGATCCCAACATCAAGAGTCAAGCCAAAAGAAAACTTAACGAAGACATAGAGAAAAAAGACTAATTACGTTGTTTTTCTTTAAATTCTTCTAACACCGAATCTAAATGAGCTAAAATTTTAATTTTAATAAAAGATATAAGAAGTTAAGAAAGAAAAAGAAAACATATCTACGAGGTATGGTATTGATGTTAATTGAATTTGCAATTATTTTTACATTCATTTATTATAATATTGGTTATTTTGCAGATATCTTACCCATCTGACACTCCCACAATTGGACGAAACATTCATCTCTTTTTCGGATTCACTATCTACTCGGCTGATTACGCTACCCCCTGACATTTCGCCTGCAAGATCAACGTTTCTTCCTTGACTTGGGTGTATAAGGTCATAGGTCTACTAGGCGCTTTATTTTCTGCCTTCATCTAAATTGAAAACAAATACAGATGAAGGTAAATAGGCTTGGAACAATTTGTATTGGTTCAAATAAAAATAATTGTTTTTTTTTAGTTCTTTAACCCCTTGGCTAATCCCCCTCCTCTTTTAATTTAAATATATATATATATATATATATAAATAAGCTTATAGAGTATTTTTTTATTCAATAAAAACTATGTTGTAATTACTTGATTATTAATTCATTTTTTTATATAATATTTTATATTATTTATCTAAAATCCAATCCAGTAAAGCCTTTATTGTTTAGTTTTTTTTTTTTTAACTAAATTCAATTTAAATTGTCCAATTGTCTTCTACTGTATAATATTAAATATAAAAATACAATCACTTCTCTAATATGAAGAGTGAATTCAATTCAGATTTATAAAGAAATTGGATTTTAGGTAAATAATATAGAATTTCAAATAAAAAAAAGACTTAATTATTTATTTAAATATAATTAAGTTTTCATTGTGTAAAAAAATACCATATATATATA
>JAKCPI010009584.1:0-33732 GCA_023213315.1 Euborellia annulipes
TGTCAGTTTATGGTAGATTTACCACCAGGGATGGCGGTTGAAATGCCACTCTATTCACTAAAACACCCTCCTTGCTCCCTCTTGAAAATATTTTTGGATGAAACTTTTTTTTTTTTAATAATTTACTATTGACAACTATACATTTTAAAAATTTTAGTTTTACTTGAAACAATTCCCTAATCTTGTTTCTTTAAACAAAAAAATAAGGGCTGGAAATTATCAAATTCACAGTATTTTCTTTATTTATTTCAATACAAAAAAGGAAATATTCAAATTGTGAAGCCTGTGTCTGATCCGGTTTTAGAGCTCAAGGAAGAAAATAATCCTGATAAATCGATTCTAAAGAATAATATTAAATCAAACATGTTTTACTTTTCTAGAAGATCGCTCAAAAAAGATATGATTTATTTGTTTCTTTCACCTGGGTGTGTCCGTTCTTTGCCCCTCCCTGATAGTGATTTGTTTGTTATTTCGAAAGAACAGATTTAAAATCAAGGACATAAAAAATTTTAGAGAAGAAATATTATCATAGACAAAAAAAACTAGTTTATAATATAGAACTATAGAGTATAAATAATTATTTTGAAAGGATAATATATATCAAAGAGGACCTATTAATATTAGCTAAAAAAAATATTATTTATTTAAAAAAAAAAAATGTCCACTCGAGTAGTTCTTGTAATTTAAAAGATTTGATTTTTTTTTTTTAATACACTTTCTAGAAATATAATCACTACTACAGAAATGATGAATATTCAAACTCGCACCAATTTATTTATTTATCCATAAATAAATAATTCTATTCCCTAAAATCAAAATTGTGACCGTGTTGTTTAAATTGGTTGAGAAGAGGGGAAAAAAATTTGCAAAAATTTTTCATTTGTAACTGCAGCGTTGTTAGGATTTTTAATTTAGGGTTCAAGTTTTTTTGCTCGTTTCTATTTTAACTTTACTTATTTGTAATTTGTCACGCTTTAGTTTATTTTTTTGCCATTTCACCAAGGATTTCTTGAATACAACAAAATTTGATGGTCAACTTTTTTTTTATAGAAGTAGGAACAGCTACGGGGGCGCGGAGTTCGGATCCTAGACAGTCCGATGAACATATATTTAAATCATTTGGATACCAAATGATATAAATAAATGTGCCCTGGTCTCCCTATCGTATTTAAATAATGAGTATCTTTAAAGTATGGCAAGAAAAAAGAAGTAGCAACAATTACAAACTTTGAAACACATTATAGAAGATTTTTTCAACTCAATCAATATTTTTCATTAATGAAAATAAATTAAAAATTAAAAAAAAATCGCACTGTTTTTTTTTTTTTTTTTTTTTTGAGAAAAATAATTTTTATATTTATTATGAAATATTATATATCAAGCGATAATAATAATAGACGAATAGAAAAAAGTGACTTTAAAAAAAAAATTCTGAGACAATATTCTTTATATAAAAGACTTATGGTATGTTGACCCTTTAGGAATCCAAACACAACAAAATAGGGTTGAAATGCCCTTCTTCGGTACAGCTGTCAAAATAATTTATTATATTTTTTAAAATATAAAAATTTCCCCTCGTTTTGGATCCGAAAAAAAGACTAATCATGAACCAATTGTCCGTGGTTAATATAATTGTTGATTATTTACCTTCCGAACTAATCGCACTCGTCGCCGAGGATACTCGCTGCGGAGGAGGTCGATGATGCGGCGGTCAGCCAAAGCCCAAATAACAGCACATAATTCAGCCACCACATCATGATTGGTCCATTGTGGGCGGGAATTCACTCGCGCACACTTTTAACAAACAGACGACACATAAAAAAACATTCAAATAATGAGAGATGTTCACTGAACGCCAGACGGACTTTTACTAAATGCTTTGCTTTTGCGCGGATTGAAACTCAGCGCGCGCACGCGCATGCGTAGTTCTTACCAAGAGGGGAGAGAGTTTCTGTATGTGCGTGTATGTGTGTGGTGGGGGCGTAGAGAGACCATTGGTCGGCGGGGGGAGGGGACGACCGACCCTCATCTCACTCAGCTCCCAGGCAAAAAATGTAATTAGAATAAAGGACCAACAGGCAGGTAGACAAGGAAAGGCCCTTTCAAAGAGAGCCCAGCAAAATATTCACTTTTTACGAAAACATTTAATTTCTCTTTTTTTTTTTGTCTTCGTAAATTAAAAGTTCCAAATTAAATAGGGAAAATGGCAATTTTTTGTAACTTTACTTCGGTGGTGACTTTGGCTTTAATGCGGCCCTTTCACGATCAGTCAGACTGTCAGTATTTGAGCGGAATGGCGTTTTGACTGAACGTGTATGGGCAAGAATGAAGGACTGATGGCCGTTTTCTTTTTGTTTTTCATTGTTACTTAGTGGCAGGGACAGTGGCGTCATTTCAACTTTTTCTTGAGGGGCAAATTTATTTCTTGGAGGGAGGGCAAACTTTTTTTTCTTAAAATTTACTTACAAATAAGTACTCAAATTTGGCCGAAATATATCTTATTTAATTAATGATGAGAAGTGGTTATAGACTTTGAATTGGGTATAGGAGACTTTGGAGCCAAGGAATTAAATAAAAAACTTTTTATTTAATTATTAACCGTCGACGTTTCGGTCGCATATAGCCCAATTAAATATTGTATAATTTACAATGATAATTGAATATAATACTGTTAACCTTGTATTCTAACAATTAATCGTAAGTACTTTCATCATATTGTTAAATAATATAAATATTATAAAAAAATTATATCATTGTTTATAAATAATTATTATACTATTTGTTTCTGAAAATAAATATTCTGACCACAGGTCCTGAGGAAGGTCGTGATTGCGACAGAAACATCGACGGTTAATAATTAAATAAAAGTTTTTTATTTAATTCCTTGGCTGCAAAGTCTCCTATATCCAATTTAATTAATTGTTTAATTTTGTGCAGTTTATATACTCGTAGATATATTTTGGAATATTTTATTTAGAATAATATAGAATTTTATAAAAATCAGAACCCTAGGGCAGGGGGGGGCAAATGCCCTCCTGCCTCCCCCCCTAAATGACGCCACTGGGCAGGGAACTAAATTAGTTTAGTTGAGAAGATAAATTAGTGGTTTCTCACAGTCGAATGAGCTAAAAGAACTTGATTCTGACTGGTAGTCTGAATGATTCGTGCAATGATTCGCTGCCTGATGTCGATACTGCCTTACTTTATATATTTGTTAATGTATTAATTTCTAAATATTTGTACACAATGAGGGGCTGAAAAAGCTCTCTGTACAACTTAATTTTAATAAATAAAATAAATAAATAAAATTATACTTGAATGAAGAAAATACTGACGGTCGGACTGATTCAGTCAGACTGACAATCTGATTGATCGTGAAAGGGCCCGCGTTAAATGCCTCCGCTTTGACTAGACCCTTTTATAAGACTTTAAAAGTACTGATATTTATCCTGGCTAGTTCCTTTTATGTAAAGCTTCCTTGCAAAATTATAAAAATAACCGGGTGTCAAAAGTTTAAAGAACATCACAATCTCCTTCCTAGTGGGTGGGAGTGGGTGTTATGATAGGACCGTAACAAAAAAAAAAAAATTCGATGAAGGGCCCCTCATCAGAATCTCCTTCCTAGTGGGACAGTTGGTGAGGGAGAGGGAGCAATTTTTTTCAATTCAAGAATTTTCTGACTTTAAAAACTTAAATCATTTAGTTATTGATTTTGGGCCTGCCCCCCCCCCCCCCAGAAGGCTCGTGCCCCCCCCCCCCCCAGAAAGCTTCTTGTCCCAAGAAAAATTGAGAAAAATATAGGGGCTTTCCAGGCCCACCTGAGGATAGCTGGTCCCATGCGCCCCCCAGCCAAATTCTCTAGTTACGCCCATGGTGGTCTTCAAACAATTTTGAAAGCAAAATGCGAACAGCAACAAAAAAATAATTTTTGAATTTTTAGAGAAAGTAAAATTTAATATTTCAAAATAAATTTGGAAAATCGATTTTTAATCATTTTCAGAACGTTTTGAGACTAAAATTTTATTGTTTTTGCTTGAATATTTTATATACTAAGTTATTCAATCAATATCAAGGCCTAAATGTGTTTATTTAATTAAAAAACAATAAATTAGGATAATTAGAAAATGAAAGAGGCAGTTAAAATTTGAAGATGTAAAAGGCAATTAATAAACCCCCATTTTATGTGGTCGTAGTTAAATAAAAAAAATGTCTTTAGCTTTATAATGGATTGAAAAGACCAGTTTTGCATTTTTCCACAAATCCAACTAAAAACAAGAGAGATATAGCGAGTTTTTGAAAAGCGAATCTGCGCGTGAAGAAAAGCCTAGACGAGAGTGAAGCGAGGCTCCCTGCCTGCAGTCTGGGCGCCGATCGAATTAGAAAAAACAAATTGACGCTCTCCCATCATTTGAAATTATTGACAAATTGATTGATTTCAGCTTTTTATGCTTTTATAAAATTTTATTCGAAACTTTTTTTTTTAACTATAAGAATAAAAGACTGCATATTTGTCTATAAAAAATTCAATCCTTTGAGATAAAAAAATAAAATTTCTTCTGACTTCAATCAAAGAGATGCTTATTTCTCATAAATATATTAAATAATAAAATCCATCCCTTTAGACCTTTAGTTCAGCCCCGTTGGGATCCAAATAAATATCTCATGGTCCCCCCTATTTTTTTTTTTTTTTTTTTTACATTCTCTTGCCTATGTGTGTTCAATTTTAAGCATAAAGGAATTGAGCTAGGAGGGTGAAATTTTATATTTTAGTTACACACCCCCCTGAGGCGTGGAAATAAGCTTTTAATCAAAATCAGCCAAAAAGTACTAGTACCGGTACTTTACTGATGTAGTTTTTCATTTTATCGATTTTCTCAAAATTCGCTCTAACGATTTTTTTTTAAATTTTTTAGATGCTCTTTAAAATGTATATTCTCATTTGCCGTTGAAATCTTCTGAAGACCACTTTACTCTTGTTCTTCATAGGAAAGATAGGTGAAATGGTGTGCCATGGTAACAGAATTTAAATCTTTTACTTTTTAGATTAAAATTCATATAAATCAATTATTTAGATGCCCTTTTAAAAAGTGCATCAGTAATATTTTGTGAAAATTGTTTGAAGTTCTCAAATCATTTCATCTAAATTAAATTTTACACTTTGATATTTAACTACCCTACAGTAATACAAGATCGAAATATCGCTTGTGTTCAAATAAATATAACAACCATGTGATGATGAAGAATTGAAAGATTTTACATCTAACTAAATATATGTATAACTATCATTTATTTGGCAATATTCTCTGACTGCTTAATTGATTTTTTTCTCGTTCATTTTTTATAATTCTTTTAAATGTCAAAAAAAAAAAAAAAATTAACTTAAAAGGTGTTAAATTATTATTTTTAAAAAGAGAAAGAATTTTTCTTAGAAAAGAGTGGAAGGGGGAGAGGCGGCTGGCGGCATTTCTCCTCAACAACAATCAGTGCAGAGGGGTGGGGGAACCTGCCGCCCACGACCCTCCCCTCCTTTGGCCAAATCAAGAGATGGATTTAATTAACATTGGAAATGAATAAAAATATTGATAATTCAATTGTCTATAACTCGGAAACCGCGCATCCAATTCGCATCGGATTTTTTGTAATGAGTTTAGAATTTCCTAGAGAATATTCACATGGAACTAAAATTGAATAATTAAGAATATAATTTTTCTTTAATCTAACCATCCGTTCAACCAATCAAATGATAGTAAAAAGGATCGTCGTTCTATATTCTCTGAAATTTTCCCTTTTATCTGTATATAAAATTTTCAGTTTTTTTTTTTTTCTCTCTCTCTTTATAGTAGAAAAGGAGTGTAGTCATGGACCTAGGAAGATTTTTTCTTTATTTGATCATGAATTAGATATTTATCCATTTCAACTATACTCTTGTTATTACAGTTTTTTTTATTTTTTGTTGTTTGATTGAATTTCATGTTGGTTTTCTGTTGCAATTTTTTTAACTTTGAGGAGCCGTACCGCATCCTTGGGGAATATGCACTAAACAGGCAGGAGTCGGACTCTCAAATAAAAATTTTTATTTTATTTTTTTTTTAAACACTCATACTTTTTTTCCCATTCACACTCACTCTCACACATACATACACACAGTCTTTAAGAAGACCAGCATGCTAGCCACTAGACCAAGCCCGAGGGCATTTTTGATTTTCATTTGTTGAAAACGATTGTTACAAAAATTCTTGATTTTTTTAAATTTACGTGGATTCTGAAGAAATGCACCCTAAGTAAGGTCGAGATCCTCTGAAGGTTAATACCAAATTTAATTTGCAAATCATATATAAATAGAGAGAAAAAGAGAGAGAGAGATCCTTGAAAGAATTTAATCATATTTGCATTTTGTTTTAATCTCTAACAAGCGAATAAGGAGAGACTTTTCTTTTTCTTTTGTGATCATATTTTATTCCCTTATGGTAAAGCGAATGTCAACAAAGAGAGAGAAAAAAAGGCAACAGACCAAACCTGGCTATCTAACTTCAAGAAAAGAATTTATTATTATCACTCTTTTGATAATATTGATATATATAAAGAGACAGAGAGAGAAGCTGGATGCATCAGACAAACACATAAAGAATATTTTTTTATTGCAGTTAATTTATTTCAATGTTTTATGCCCTAAATTCCTAACGATATTAAATCCTATGTAGATTGGTATGCTGATCAATAATATCAACCATACAAGCCAACAACTATTTTTTCTTTATTTAGAAAGAATATATAGATCCAATATGGAGAACGAAGCATAATAAAAAGTCATTTGCCCAAGATCAGAGATACAGCTCTGATCTTGGGCACAGGAGTCATATAATTTTGTATGAAGCAAATAAATTTTATTATTGACAAATCATGATACAATCACATTTGCACTTGCATTATGTGTATAGTTTCCAATAACCACATAAATTCGGGCCGAAACGTCTTTATTCTGGGAGTTTTATTGAACCTAGAGCATTCCAATTTGGCTGATATCTCCATCTTTTCATTATAACAATTGTGGTTGCATTGCGTGTTATTAATATTAGCCTAGATCTCGGGTCCAAACGTCATCCGGAGAGGCGAAAATTTGAATAAATAGAAAATTCGTAAAAAAGTTGCAAAACTTCCTTTTCCGTGTGGATTCATAGATAGGCCTATAGACTAATAAAAAAAAACTATACACACCTTTTGTTTATCTGAAACGTAAAGATAGGCCTATATATAAAAAAAAAAATTGATCGAGTCAAATTTTCAAGAACATTATACTTTCGTCATTCTGTTATATATGCAATACAATAGAATAATGCATAACAAAAAAATTCCTATCTACCATTTATATTTATCAAACTTATTAGAAATTCATTTACAAGTCTGAGTTTCTTTTTTTTCCTTCCTGATTATTCTAGAAATCCAAGGTTTATGGCTGTCTGGATGGAATAAATGATAAGAGGTGGAGTTGGGCGCGTGCTCTAGACGCGTGCAGCGAATTAAGGTCGTGTGATTGGTTGCCAAGGACTCTCTTTCCTAATAGAGACAGGAGAGAGACATTTCTTTTATTTTCATTTGCAAAACATTTGATGGACGGATGCCGTTTCTCTCTTCCTTTTTTATATTTTATTTTTTGGTCTATGTGGGTTTTGACGAGTTCCCTGGAATTGTGCGCAGGCCAATTTCGCTTTCGACGGCCGCTAATCAAAACTAATTGGTAAATATCATCATCTGTGTGTGCTTGCTACTGCTGTTGGCGGTTTTAAAGCAGAGCAATCAGGAAATACAAAAAAATAACTCTAGCAAGCACAAAATTAACTGGTACATAGGCCTTTTTTTAAATGTATTTAGGGAGAAATATTTTAAATATTTTGAGGATGCGATTACCTGAGGGATAAAAAAATAAGCTTCCTGAGTTGAAGATAATTCGAGTTCAAATCCAACTCATGGCAAAAAATTATCTACATAGACTAGAACGAGAAATAGGCAGCTGGCTTTTATTTCTTCGTGCCCTTATATGGACCCTATTATGCAATGGTGTGTCAAAGACCAAAAAATTCAAAATTGAGTTAAACACGGAATATTGTTTCAAATGCTTTAATTAATAGTATTTTTTATGAAATATGTCCTAAAAATTTATATTTAATAGATGAGAAGTGGCTGTAGACTTTGAATTGGGTATAGAAGACTTTGCAGCCAAGGAAATTAAATAAAAAACTTATTTAATTATTAATCGTCGACGTTTCGGTCGCAAGTCACGACCTTCCTAATGTTTAATGTTACTTCCACAATTGACAAGAAAAATTATATATAATCCAATGAAAACAAAAAAACTTTAATGTTGATTTTCTCAAAACTCGATGTTTGGTCTTTGGACACATTGCATAATAGGGTCCATATAAATTATTCATTTTTTTCAATTAAATGACATTACTTATCTTTTTGGTTGACATTTTTTCTTTCTTTAGTTTATTTTATATAATAGATAAAGTAGGCCGCCCGCCAACATTTATATATTTTGATCAACGTTTCGTGAACACTTCGCTTCCATCTTCATGACAAAAAAAATTGTTAGTAAACTGTTGCATTCATAGGCGAGCCAGAAATTTTTGATTGGGGGGGGGGTTCAAGAAAATTTTTTCAAAAATTTGAAAAATTTAACATTATTTTAGGGCATTTTATAAATCATTTTGGTTTTTTTTTCTAGAGTAAACTATTATATTTTACTTTCTCTTATCCTATATGAAATATAATTTGTATTATAGAGCTTAAATATCTAGTCTTGGCTTGGGTCCCATGGAGGAGGGGGGGGGGGGGGTTGTACCCTCAAACCCCACCTGATTACGCCTATGGTTGCAATGATAATTTTTCTGAATATAGGAGTGGAAGTGTTCACGAAACGTCGATTTTTTAATATTTAATTGTCTATTCTATTATTTGCCGAATGCCTCACTCTTTGCAATTTTCCCCCTCTGTTCATTTTATACTACACGTTTATTTAGACTCGAGGCCTAAGTATATGAATTTTTTATTCAAAATAATTACAAGTGTCAATATTTAAAGAAATTAAATTCAAGAAATATAACCAGAGATCAAATGAATTTGAAGTATTCATAAATGAAGAAAGGGCGATTGAAGTATCGACTAAATCTTCAGAAAAACTCTTAATTAAACATTTGCCGCTGCGAGGATATATATTTTTAATATACATTTGAAAAAATAAACAAATTTAAAACTTGTCATCTTTTTTTGCAAGTGCAAAGACATGGCGGACATGGAGCACATGGTGGACACGGATCTTGATCCTCTCCCCCGGGACTATTCGGAGTGGCATATCAGGAACAACACTGAAATCGATATCCTCATCACATGGACAAATGTAGAGTGGTTCGGGCAGAGCAAGCATCGACTCCAAAGCATTTTTTAGGCCTTTATTTGCTTCTTCTATGAACACTTCTTTGGCGACCATATTCCTATCTTCGCACTCGCATTCGTCTACGCAAGGTCTCGGATCTAGATTGAAATTTTTTAGACCAAGTGTCACCAGACCTAAAAAAAATACTCTGTCTTAATTCTAATTCGATTTAATAAAATGAAGCGGGAAAAATTAACCAGCTTTTCTTAAGAATTCAATTTAACTATTTTCAGCGCCAGTATGATCTTTTAAAAAGGATTATAGAGGATATCATTTGCGCTAGAGTGTGATAAATTTTGAAAACTTAATATACTTATTCATTTGATTAAATAATTATTTTTTGTGTCTCCCCGAGATCGGAATTGGACTTTATTAGTTTTTAATAAGCCTCTAGAAATATTGGCTTCACTCAGCAGCTCAGATCTGGTGAATTATTGGGTAGCGACCACGAGTTACCCGAGCCAAGACTGCTATTAGGCTATCTTTATATTTTTAAATGTGACTTTATCTTTCTTCCTTATGTCGATCATATCTATAATTTCGTACACCTTTTATTTAATTTTTTTTTTTCAAATGAAATTCTTCAAAATTATTTCTCAATGTGTCAGTCATTTTATAAAATAAAAAAAAAAAATTATAATCTGTAAACCAAATTCAGCTGATGTGTGCTCATCTTCGGCGCATAGAAAATTGTCAGAAAAATAGAAATATTAAATATTTCCAGAAACCATATACCAGAAACCTCCTCTGGGTGCACCATTGTTTTGTCTATATAATTTTATTATGGATTAAAAACTAAACTCTTGTTGGATATAGGAGACGTAGTAGTCAGGGAATTAAATAAAAGTTTTTTATTTAATTTTTTGAAACGTTTCGGTCGCAGGAAGATCGTGATTTGCGACCGAAACGTCGACGATTAAAAATTAAATAAAAGTTTTTTATTTAATTCCCTAGCTGTTACAACTCCTATATCCAATTCAAAGTGTACAGCCACTTCTCATCGCTATTTAAACTCTTGAAAGAAAAAATAATAAGATGATCCAAAAAAGAGCATTTAAAATATAAAAGGAAAGAATTGAAAAATCTCTTTTTAAGTTGACGGAAAATTGAGAAGGAAGAATTGAAACTAAATTGTTTGAATGTAGGCTACATTTTTGGAAAATTCGGACAAAAGACCTTCAACTTGTATTTAAGCACAAAAGGAAAGGAACAAATTAAGGGAGGGAAAAAAACAACCCTTAAAGCAACTAAAAGTTCTTTCTTTGTCCTCTTTGACATTCCGCAGCTATCTCGTTGAATATTTCAGGATTAAATAAAATATTTATATTAACGTCCTATTCAATAAAACGCAAGATGACAATATACGTAGAAGGAGATTGGTACAGAATTCAAAATTAGCTAGCTTTGGAACAAAATCGCCTAGAGAGTACTAGTACTTTACTGATGTACTTTTTCAGTTTTTTTTTTTTTCGATTTTCTCAAAATTCGCTCTAAAGATTTTGATTAAAATTCAAAAAACAATTATTTTTTAGATGCTCTTTAAAATATATATACTCGTTTTGCCCTCAAAATTGTTTGAAGACCACTTTACCCTTGTACTTTATAGGAAAGATAGGAGAAATGGTTGCCATGGTAACAAAATATAAATTTTTTCCCATGTTGTGAGTCAGGTCGTCTCATTCAAAATAAAATTGCCGACTCTCCATAGGAATAAGGTCAATATAATAGAAGAAGAAGAAAACAATAATAGATGCACAGCCACGTTATTTATCAGGAGAAGATATTATACATACGGAGATGATTTCTTACCTGTAATATACTGACTGTTGGTAATTTTGCCGATCCCCGCTGGGTCCAGAGCATGATACACCGAGTTAACATGAGCTGGGGTAAATAATAGCGGGGGTGGTTTATTCTCTGGATCCGCTCGATATTCTAAACATTGGTTCACCAAGTTAATCAGAAACTCCACTGGATTCTCTAAAATAAACAACAAACTTCAGAGACTGAAAGGACTCAAAGTGCTGCTTCTTTTATTGAATTTTACTGACAGATGGTTTTCTAAGAGGAGAGATTGATTTTTATTATGAAGCTGATTAATTTTACTATTAGCTTGAATTTAAAGTAAAACTATAATCTGGTGGGCATAATAATAATTCAATCTCTCGAATAATTTCCCAAATAAAGACATTCCTGATTAATCGACATACTCGTATAACCAAAATGACGAATATTATCTAGGTAGACCTTGTTTGAAAAATAATTTTTTAATAGATTGTGAATTAGCCAGCCGATATATCGTTTAAGCTAGCAAATTGGCGAGATAGGTTTGTGTTTTTGATTAAGCAAAATTGCGCCCCTGGACTCGAACCAGACCTCCACGCTTTCGCGCTGGGCGGACTACCTTTATCCTAGGTCGCCGGCTCAATAAACACAACAATCCGCCAATTATATATATTAGGTCTGTTCGTTTCGTTGCTCAGGGGCCCACAACTTGTGGGTACGTGGATGGCGACCACGAGCTGCCCTAGCTGAGACTGGCACTACTTCTTTTCTTTGCATTCCAGTCTCTTTCGTTATAAATTTTTAACAGGTTCGCTTGCCATTGTAGTATAATTCACATTTTATTGCTGTGCATTCTGTTCGTTTCATATTTTGCACGCTAGGTGGACGTTAGCAAAACTTGCACCTTTTGACCAAGGTAGCGTGCACTTTTTACCATGGCAAGTGACGAATAAACCTAATAACGAAATGAAAATATTGTCGCAACTTAGGATAAAGGTAGCCCTCCTGCCACGAAAGTGTGGAAGTCTTGGTTCGAGCCCAGGGGATGCAATTTTGTCCAATCAAAAACACAAACTCATCTCACAAATGGAATTTGAAATTTTTTCATCATAAACTTAATTATTTTCCGGAATCTATTTTCTTCTATTTCTTTTTCTCAACAATTGTACCCCCGGATAATCGAGAAAAAAACTCATCAACATCTGCCATTCTTGAATGTGCAGAGAATAATATGAAGAGAGAGATAAATATATATAAATAATACAATACATAATAATAAAAAAGCAATAATATTAATATTTATTTTATTTGAAAATATAAAAAACACTTACCTGGTTCGTTACAGAGAAGATGATGCACCATGAAATGGAAAAATTCCTCGATATGCCGAGAAACAATATAATTATGAGCCTCAATTTGCATCATACTCATTCCCTGTTGCAAAATCAATTTATTTATTAACCATAAACGAGACAAGACATTTTGCACTGACATGTGCTGTTGGTTGTTAGCGCGCGAACAATTATTTAGATTTATCTTTAATTAACATTGTCAAATGAATAAAAAAAATTAAATTTTCAGTTTGATTAGAAATGTTACGCATATAAAAATACTTGTTTTTTTAATCATCTTTTTAATGAAAAATTTCTAATTTACATTAAAATAATAATAATAAAAAAAAAAGCAATATTTAATTTTTCCTATTTGAATCTCAAACGATTAAATAATAAATTAAATAAATATAATTACACTTAGGTCTCCCATTTTTATTTTAGGCTTTTGATAAGTAAACGCCATTTTTTTTTTCTTTCTTGATTTAAAATCCCAAATGAAATATTTATTTATCCAAAAGGTAAACAATTTATTGAAATATCAAATAATAAAAATAATTTTGGCTACCATTCAAATGGATTAAATAGAGACCGTGTCTAAATGACTTCCGATGCCTAAAAAGACCTTAAATAAATGTTTAATTAAAAAGAAAGACTTTCTTCCATTAATTAATTAATGTCTTAAAGGGTAAACAATTAAAAAATTTTTCAAACAAAACTTTAAAATGACAATTTTCTAGATGAATATCTAAAATTAAAGAGAGCCTTTCCTGGCATTTTATTAATTAACCTCCCCCTCCCTTAAAAAATTTTTAATTTTAATTAAATGTGGTAATCATTCGCTCTAGGTGAAATATTTTAAAGATTAATCGTTATAAATGATTTAATTTTAGGGGTTAGATGTGTTGACAAATGTTAATATTATTAATCTAAAAGCTTTTGAGATTGAGTTCGGAGTCCAGGCAATCTGATGAATATTTATTTAAATTATTTGAATGGCCTAAGATGCCGAAAAGACTAAAAAAAATTTTAAAAGACCTAAATATATAATAAATAGAAAAACAAAAAGGAAACCCTCAAGTAGAACCCTCGCTACTTGGGCTAGAAGACAGGAGATCGCTTTTTTTAAAATTATTTGAAAAGAAATTAATGGCTGAGTGATAATAAACAGGAACAGGTAGATGAAGGCAGCCAGCAAAGAACAAAAAACTTTATTTAAATATCGTCGACGTTTCGGGAACTCGTCGCTCCCATCTTCAGGACGATAAATTGTTAATGTTGTTTAGATTGATACATGTAGGTCATACAAAATTGCAACACAAATCTGCATATACCATTAAATGTATGTTACATTGTCTATGAGAATCGTAGTAGGTGCCTGGGCTTAATTTATTATTGAATGGGCCCGAAACATCAGCACTGACCAAGAGTAAAAGACTGAATTGACGAGTTCCCGAAACGTCGGCGATATTTAAATAAAGTTTTTGTTCTTTGCTGGCTGCCTTCATCTACCTGTTCCTGTTTGTAAATTATTTAAGATCTTTTTCGGCAACGGAGGCTATTTAGACCCCTTCTCTATTTCAACTTGTTCCTTTCGAAGAATGTATACTGGCTTAAGTCACTTCCACAGGAAAAAAATCAATGCTTTGGGAATTTTATTTTGATAAGTGTTCAAAATCAGGATGTCTTATCCCTAATCTCCATTAGTCTGGAGAACCAGAGTTTGACTAGCTGATACTTTATTTAAATTCCTAAAAATTAACAAAATTAATTTCGAAGGAGACGAAAGAGAAATTATCAATTGATATAATTGGAGGTTTACTTCTTTTAAATCCGTACGATGGAGTTCACGGTAATTAAAACAAAGTATTTTACTTTATTATGCAGGAATTTTATTGCCAGACAACTGTTGTGTGCACATTCTCACAGTTTCGGTCCTAAAAGGACCATCATCAGAGCTGAAACATACAAATTGTTTTCTTAACCTTTATGCAACACCGGGCCAATCTTTCATATGATTACATATTCATTTTCTTCACAATACAATGAATGAACATCACAATTATGATTTTTCCAAAAAAATTGTCATTAAAAACCAGTACATACCATGTATTCCTTGTCTCTTATTTAAATATATATTTCCCCAAAGGGGTGAAATGCCATGAATTATATATATGGAGTGGGGAGAATACTTTAATTTGTTTTAGAATCCCGACTCTGTCCTGTGTAGTGCAGATTTGAACCTGACAGAAATTTTTATAATTTATTTTAAACATTAAATATTAATCTCGATATGTTTAAAATAAATTATAAAAATTTCTGTCAGGTTCAAATCTGCACTACACAGGACAGAGTCGGGATTCTAAAACAAATTAAAGTATTCTCCCACTCCATATATATAATTCATGGCATTTCACCCCCTTTGGGGAAATATATATTTAAATAAGAGACAAGGAATACATGGTATGTACTGGTTTTTAATGACAATTTTTTGGAAAAATCATAATTGTGATGTTCATTCATTGTATTGTGAAGAAAATGAATATGTAATCATATGAAAGATTGGCCAGGTGTTGCATAAAGGTTAAGAAAACAATTTGTATGTTTCAGGCCTGATGATGGTCCTTTTAGGACCGAAACTGTGAGAATGTGCACACAACAGTTGTCTGGCAATAAAATTCCTGCATAATAAAGTAAAATACTTTGTTTTAATTACCGTGAACTCCATCGTACGGATTTAAAAGAAGTAAACCTCCAATTATATCAATTGAAAATTAATTTCCTCAAAAAAGCTTAAAACTTTTTTTAAATGTTAATTTCTCTCCTATGAAAAGAGAAAATCCTTTAAAATAGAAGTAACAACTTGAACAAATTTCATTAAAAAATCATATTTCGTTTTGAAAGACGCCGATGGAAAGTCGAAAGAACAAACAAAACATCCACTTAATGAGTATGTAAAGAAAAAAGAACGCATTAAAAAAACATGAGTTCCACTTTATTCCCTGCCTTAACTCAAAAATAAAAAAAAAAAAGAATATGATAATATACAACTTATATATAGCTATATAATTTTTTTCAACTAATAAAATAAGTAAACAGTGTCGGTCGATGTTAACTTTTCATTTTCATACGCTTATTTTTTAGACATGCCACTGGTAAAAAAAAAGAGAAACGCCCCGTATGTATATATTAATAGGCAAGAAGCTGTAAACGAGAATCTAGCGCCCATTGGCCAGGGGGGAATAGGAGCAAATATTAGCTCTCGAAGTTGAGGGGTTCCCAAGTGGGTGCATTTAATGGTGTTTACTGTTCAGGGCGGGGCTCCGCCCCTACCTGCCTGGTTGGACCTTCTTTCACTTAAGTTATATGCGTTAATCAAGGGTAAAATGTGCCTGACACGCCCTTTGGATATATTTATATATTATCATATCATATACAAAAGAAAGTCGGACAATATTATTGTATGTTACACAATCTTTTGATAAACAATCTACAAGATTAAACAAAATTAAGGTCATTAAAAAAAAACTAGAAAAGTTTTAAAGTGAAAAATAACAAAAAATTTTTAAATCAAATCAAAATTCACCCTTCCGCTTTTGTTCCCAGTTTATTTTTAGTATTTTTAAAGGTTGCTTTATTGCTCTTTGTACCAATAAATGTAATATTATTTTTTCCAGACCTATCAAATAATTTTTTATAAAATATTTATTAGGTCTGGGTAGACCATAGAGCAGGGTGGGCAAATACTTTTAAGCACGGGCCAAATGAAATTTTCAAAATGTCTCCCGGGCAGGAGGACTATACCGCAAGCGAATGTTTTGGGGTGAAGTTTTTTCTCTGCCCAAGAAATTTTCTTGACAAAAACACTCTAAGTATCATTTTAAAGCATTTGGACAAAGAAATTTGACAGTTAATAATAGATAATAGTAATAATAAATTGTCTTACTTGGGTGTACATGCGAACAATTCGTGCCCAGTAAAATATGTCACGTAATTTTTAAAGAAATATGAATCATTATATTAAATTAATGGTCATTAAATAAATCAGTTAATGAAAGATTATAATCCAACAGACCTAGTATGTTCCATATATTAAAGTAGGCATATGGTTACAGCTCTTCGAAATTATAATACTCTCTATTATTTATATATTTCATTATTTATATGTACACTACGCACACTAATACTGTTGATTTCAACAAAATCGCATAAAAGGGATTTTTCAACGGGCCGGATAAAGTAAGCAAAAGGGCCGGATCCGGCCCGCGGGCCGGCTTTTGCCCACCCCCGCCATAGAGTATTGAAATCTGTTATAAAGCATCGAAAAATATGAAAAAATAAAATAGAAATTTCCCGCCGCAGTTATATACCCAGAGAGACGGAAATATTTTTTCCAAATTTTCGAAATTATTTTTTTCGCTTTACTTCTACAAAATTAACTTTCTTGATTTAGGCTGGACGCACACCGATTGAGCAAAAACCTTCTTCGACAAAACGTTTTGTCCAAGAGCAAAACATTTTGTTCAATGCCAACACAAACGCTCAATGACAAAAGATTTTGCTTAATGATGTTGAATCATGCTCAATTGTGTTTTTTATTTTGCTTAATCGGTGTACGTTGGTCCATATTAAAAGCATTGAAAAAACAGTTTAAAGCACGATTCGTCAAAATGTTTTGTCATTGAGTATTTTTGTTCAATTGGTGTACGTCCAGCCTTAGACTAAAAAATACTGAATTATTATTTTCAAGCAGTAAAAAAAAGAAACAATTTTTATAGTAAGTTAACTAAGGAAACCAAATATGTAATCAGACGTGACACTTTTCAAAAAAAAAATTATTAATTTTTTTTTCTGTACTACAAAAAATTTTCGAAGGAGGAAGGAAATTTTTTTTTAGTCAATCTATGAATGAGGAAGTAAGGCACTTTCAGCAGCGCCTGTAGGATTTTTTTCAGAAGAGATAGCAAAACTTTTTGTTTTTAATGAATCATAATAATATTCAATATTTAGTGATATTAATAAACTCGGATAAAAGGCCGCCGACCCCGAACCCCTGGAATAATCTGGAAAGAAGAACTCAAATAAAAGAAAAAAATAGGAACCTCCGGAATTCAACAGATCCGGCGATATCTAATTATTTTTTTAGCCATTTAAATATTATTACCTGTATTATGATTCATTAAAAAAAAATTTTGCCCTCTCTTAAAAAATTTCTGCAGATGCTGCTTCCTCATTCATATACGGTAGTAACTCGAAATAAAACTAGTATGGAGCCAAAGTTTTTCCTATAAAATTATTTAATAATTTATACTTTTCTTTTTAAAGCTTCTAACTGCATTTTATTCTGATAAATCCTGAGAAACTACCCTAAATCATAAAAACTTTTATAATACTGTAATTGCACTCTCAGGGAGAGTCGTCTATTTGAAAGGTGCTCTTGTGACAAATGTGAATATTTATAATCATCCCCTAACTGTAATATTAGTTATAAAATTGAGGTATTCACCTGTAACCCAGAATTCAGAGAATTCATCATCTTGTTTTTCTTTGACGATAGTCAAGAGGTAAATAGGCTTGAAAGATAAAAGGGCCTAAGAGAGCCTTCTTTGTTACTTGCCCAGGTATAAAATGTCTCTCTTTGAAATCTATATGGCTAAACATGAAATTCATGTCAACTTTGTCTGATAATATAATTTATCTAAAGACTGCTACACTCGTAACTGCACATATGACAAGCATGCATATGCAATCTTTTTGTACAGTACCAGCATGCACAAATTTCCTTCGGCACCACACTGCACAAGCATGCTTGTGCAAAAACAGCTTATGCCGAAAATTAACCTAAAAATGTTAAAGGAAAAGGAAGGTTATTTATTCGAAGATAACAAGAAATACTCACCGCCGACTCCCGCACGCGGGAATAATAAGGGCGAGGACAAAAGAAGAAGAAGAAGAACAAGAAATACTTGCTTTAAGCAGAGACAGAATAAATATTAATATTTAAATTGAAATTGTAAATGAATTAATATATAAACTTATTAAAAAAATATCAAATGTCAAGACATCTATAAAATAGCGGCGAGTTTTGTTTTGCTTGCGCATGATTAAAATTCATTCGAGCATCAAGCGGCTTGCACAATTAAAATGCTTGCGCAAAATTACAGTTTGCTTGTACAAAAAGATTGCACGTGCACACTGCTTGTCAAGTTTGCAGTTACGTGTGGAGCCACCTTGAGTTAATATAAACTGGCACTTTACATACACCTGCGGTATTAAAATATTGTATATACCTGGTATGTAGTTAGAGAAAAGTAATAATAAGTTAGATGAAAGGAGCAGGGAGCCAGGTAGTTGGTCTCCACGAAATGAAAATCAAATTTTCAAGTATTAATTTTTAAAATTTTACATTAAAAATAAAATTTTTTTCAGAAAAATTTTTTTATCAAATTTCTGGGGAGTAGGGGGGTAATTACTCCCTTTATCTTCTCCCCTTGGCCGCAAGGGCGGATACAATGGGGGTGGGGTGGGGGTAAAGGGGGTACCCCCCAGAGGTTTGAAAAAAATAATTTTTTTTTGGTAATTTTTTAATGTAAATTTAAAAATAAATATTAAAAAATTCGATTTGTATTAAATACAAATCGGATTTTTTACCGACGGGAAAAAATTCCGCGAAAGAGGAATGTTCCGCGGGCGGCATATGAAAAAATTTTGGTTCCGCGAGTGGCAAAATTTTTTTTAATTTTTCGTCTCTAAAAAAAAAGGTAAAATTTTTACGGACGGGAAAAAAAAATTTTTGGTTCGCAAAAAGAGGGAATGTTCCGCGGGCGGCAAAAATTTTTGTGTCCGGAAAACTTTGGTTCCGCGAAAAAAAAAATTCTTTCCCAGAAAAATTTTTGAAATTACCTCCCCCCCCCCCCCCCCCCGAGAAACACCTCTGGATCCGCCCTTGCTTGGCCGACGTGTCCGTTCTTAAAATTAAATTAATAGATTTTGTATTTTTGTTTATCGCACTATGGGCATTTGTTTTTAAATTCATTTAAAGTCGATTTGATAATAAAGACCATTTTGACTCTATTTACAACAAAAACGGTTGCTTGTCATTCTTTGCATCTCGAATGGCACTTATCCGAGATTGAGCAGTGCTTGGCCCTGCTTATTTAAACAGATCCCGTTGGCTGTTCCTCTCCACTTCGATCGAACCTGACGTTATAATTATACTCATAATTTAGAGGATCTCTTTTATAATATCTTGAAATTTAGAAAACTTCCTTCCTAATTAAATTTTTGGTTTGGATGAAGAGTGTTCTACCGAGATGCAGAGTTGGTTGGCTACCACACATATGCGTGGCATCCGAGGATAATATTAATAAATATTTCTCCGTAAACAAGTCGCTTCTTTTCTTCATCATCTTCTCAACTGTCAGCGTTTTTTTTTTTTTTTTTTTTTTTTTTTGAGATCAGCCAAAATGGCAGCCAAATATTGTTTTATTTTTGCTTCTTCTTCCCTCTTGATCACGCTTGAAGGCTTGGTTTCCATTTGAACAAAAAGATTTATTACCATATTAAAAAATAAAAAAATTATTCGAAGATATTCTGTTCAAATTGCGTCATTAAATAAAAACATTAAGTGTGGGTCTTCATTAAATTTAATTAATTTCTGACTGACCATTCTTCCAAACAAATCAAAATGAAGAATAGTGATTTTTTTTAATATGAATTTCTTTTAGCTGAATTTTATTGATATAAAAATTAAAAATAAGTTGAATCAGTATTTCAATCCATTGATTACGATTACACTTATGATGTATCACTCAGTGTATAGACGTTAGAAGACCAGGGCCTATAATTTTTCCCATTTCCTCTCCCCCATAGCTTGATTTGAATGGGGGAAGAATTAACACAAACATCTTAATTGCTTTTTAATTTGCATAATTTGGTCCAGGAGAAGCTCTAAAATATCGTGGGTCTCGATAAATATAGGATTCTTTTTTTGTAACCCTATTTACTCCAATTTTGAATATCTTCTCCACTCGTCATGTACAGTACCAGACTGAGTGGCGATTACTCTTATTTTTTTCTCAATTATATTTCTCTTATTATATTTTAAATCTCAATGCTGAATCACATCTTCAGAAATATAAATATTATATAATATTTTTTTGATGATAAAAATAAAAGTAATTATAATTATTATTTGAAATTTCTATCGGGATCCCTGTTTATTTACCCCAGGTACTTTCTTACACCTCAAACTCCCTCAGCACCGACATGAACTTTCTCTCTATATATTTCATATATAGGGTAAGAGAAAGTGAAATCACACCATATTATAATATATCAACAATCACAACCCTACTATGTTAAAGACGAATAGAAAGAAATAGAGAATTCTTGGTTTTGTTTTAAATTAAAAAGCGAGTCAAAATTCTTCTCTAAATTTACTAATTTTTTACATTCTTTCGTCTTGTTGTTGGTGGGTGATATATAGCAACTTGGCTCTTTATTGAGAAGATTCTGAGTTAAATGACCTGTTTGGCCTCCAGTGGACATGTCATAAAGTCTCTTTACCTGACTTTTTTAGCGAATACATTCTTTAAAGAAAAACTAAAAAGATTTTATTCTAAATAAATGGCCTCATACTTTACATATGATATTTTAAAAATACACCTATCTAATAATTCAAGAATTTTATATCACTTTAATTTGGAATTAACATAGTTATTTTGCATCAATAAATATTTATAAGATTTTCAAATAGGGAAGCGCCGTTGAGATAGGCAACGGATACACAGATCTGCTGTTTGGAAGCGTTGCCAATAAGGAAAATTTTAGTTGGTTACAAAATTAACCATACAAGTTTTTTATTTGTATTTTGACGTGACAACGTCTTACAAATCATGTTAGAGGGGCATGCACGAAAAAGTTTATCAGCTTAAATAACTCCTCTGTCTTAAGTGGTATAATTATGGGGAATATACGGTTAGAAAGAATGAGTTTTCAGCTAAAGATTTCACCATTTATTTTTTTCCTATCATTTTATTTTACCGCGCTGCGGTAAATTCTAATTTGAAATTTTAAACCCCTGTAGATTCCGAACGGCTAATCAGATCTAATTAAATTAGATGTCATTTGGTGCAGAAAGATAACCTCTAATAGAATAAATAAAAAAATCCCGAATAATTAACTCCAAAATTGGTTTTTTTCTCGAAAAACCTCATTTTTTAGGCAAAAAAATATCGAAAAATAGCCCTACTTGTGCAACGCATAGCGACTTGACCATAAAAGCTATATTAAATCTAAATATAGTTTTAGAAAGAGTGGTTCAATACCCCGGGGTGTTTTTTCTTTTTTTTGATATGAGGTCATTTTACCGCATGAGAGCACTCGGCGGGATTTCGTTTTTCGAAAATTTAAACCCCTGTAGATTCCGAACGGCTAATCAGATCTGATTAAATGAGATGTCATTTGGTGCAGAAAGATAACCTCTAATAGAATAAATAAAAAAATCCCGAGTAATTAACTCCAAAATTGTTTTTTTTCTCGAAAAACCTCATTTTTTAGGCAAAAAAATATCGAAAAATAGCCCTACTTGTGCAAGGCATAGCGACTTGACCATAAAAGCTATATTAAATCTAAATATAGTTTTAGAAAGAGTGGTTCAATACCCCGGGGTGTTTTTTTCTTTTTTTTGATTTGAGGTCATTTTACCGCATGAGAGCACTCGGCGGGATTTCGTTTTTCGAAATTTTAAACCCCTGTAGATTCCGAACGGCTAATCAGATCAGACTAAATGAGATGTCATTTGGTGTAGAAAAAAATCCTCTAATAGAATAAATAAAAAAAATCCCGAGTAATTATCGCTAAAATTAGTTTTTTTCTCGAAAAACCTCACTTTTTAAGCATAAGTCGCTCTTAATGGATAAAAAAAGCCACACCTGTCATCTATTGTTTCAATGAAAATGTTTGCACATGTTTATTTATGAAAACAAACTACTAGTAAAAAAAACAATACTTTCTCTCTTTATATTTCAATATAGGTAAGAGAAAAAAATTTTTTTGAAATCAAGCAAAAAGACGTTGTCACGTTAAAGCCACCGGCTGTGTAGAAGACACAGCCAACACCTAATTTTTTTTTACTGAATTGATTTGCTAATTAATTTTACAATATCTAAGTCATGTGTAACTAACTATACTAATATATTAAAGACAAAGTCTGTCTGTGCGTCAGTCTATTTGTAACTCATAGACTACGGAACTACTGGACAGATTTTTTTCCGAGTTTTTTTTTTTTAATAGCTAGAGAATTTTTCGAGAGTGGTTTTAAAGTATCATTATTTCAGATTAGGAGTGGGTTAATCAACTTGAAAATTTATTTAAATTTTTTTAAATAGTTCGGTGAATGGAACTGTATCTTGGAGTTAATACAATATCGCTCAAACTGGATCGCCGAGAGTCATCAAGGGATTAATACGGACTTTGCGCTCACTCTCCCCTCACCTCGAAAAAAAAAAAGTTTTCCGGATTAAAGGATTTAAGAATTTTTTTTTTTTAACAATTTAAAACACATTTTTTGTTGGTGTAGGGGTTAGCCTGCTAACCAAACGTTGCGGGTTCGGACCCAGGCAGTCCGAAGATTTTATTTAAGCCATTTGGATACCAGATGGCTTAAATAGAAATGCCTGAACCGCCAATATATATATTAATTACAACGGTTATCGTCTAAGGTCTTAAATGGCCTGAGTTGTCGAAAAGACTGTGTAAATGTGTGTGTGAGTGTGAAAAAAGTGTGAATGTTTAAAAAAAAAAAACAAAAAAAAAAAAAAAAAAAGCTGAAATAATTTATTTGAAATCTTTAGAAGACGATCAAACTTAAAATTTTTGCACGAGTTTTGAGTCATTGGTAATAAGATCATAGGATCAGAGTGAGGTCAAAATGAAACCTTTCACCACCCTTTACACACACAAACAAAAAAAAAAAAAAACTATTTTGGCTGCCTGTATTTTCACATCCTTCCGCACTAAAAAAAACTCTTCATCAACTTAGCTCTCGACTAATACTTATAAATATGGGGGCAATTCGGAAAGTAACCTCTTTGAAAAAAAAAATCTGGTGTGACTGGTCGCACAGCACACAACTAGGGTATATTTGAATTCAAGATGTAAAATTTATAAGTTTGGGAAAATATTTATATTTTGTTACCATAGCAACCATAGGAGAAATTCCTATCTTTCCTATGAAGAACAAGAGTAAAGTGGTCTTCAGAAGATTTCAATGACAAAATGAGAATATACATTTCATTGAGAATCTAAAAAATAATTGATTTTTGAATTTAAAAAAAAATCGTTGGAGCAAATTTTGAGAAAATCGAAAAAAACTGAAAAAGTGCACCAGTAAAGTACTAGTACTCTTTGGTCAATTTTGTTCAAAAGCTTCGTGTCAGGTCCCATGGGGGTGCCTAACTTAAATATAAAATTTCAACTTCCTAGCTCTTTTCGTTCTTGAGATATTTTGTTCACAGACACACACACACACAGACACACAGACAGACAGACCATGTCGCGAAAACCAGTTTTTTGGATTCAGGGACCTCAAAACGTGAAGATCCATCAAAATCTCGACATCGAATTTTTGACATGAATCCAATACTTTCTATATATATATTATATATATACATAGGTAAGAGAAAGTAATATAGTTGAAAAAATTTCCACCTTACAGTGGCGTAGTCATATTCTTTGAAGGGTTCGTATTGAATGTTTAAGAAGGGGAGGGGAGCAAATAAAATATTTTTTTTTTCTCTGGAGTTAGTTTTGTAGTTTTCTTTTTTTTTTTGCAAGTAGTTTTTATTTAAAATTTAATTTTAACTTATTATTTTTGCAATTATGTGACTTTTTTATTGAAATTTTGTAATGTTTTTAACTTTTTTTTCGACTTTGGGGAGATCCTGCATTTTTGAATACCTCATCAATTTTGCTAGTAGGCCTAAATGCTCCTATTCGAATTTGCCGCTACATTTGTCGTTAAGTTAGGTGTGATATTAGAAATAATTTTATTCTTAAGTTATTTTATTTAAATTTTGTTTCTAAAATCTATAACAAATGTCTTTTTTTAATTATGATATTCTTAGCTAATATATAAATAAAATATATATTTATATATAATTAGCGATAAGTTAGGTTCGTGGCTAACTTCACAAAGAATGTGACTAATGTTTTTTTTTCGTGTGTAGACAATTAAATTCAGTTTTCCTCCTGTCAATGATGACATTTAAAAAGAAACAGCTACACAATCATTCAACACAAATTGAAAATGAATAAATAAAATACGTTTGTATGTATTTCATTATTTTTTGGTCATATAAAAAAATGGAGCAAGGAAAATTCTTAAGTAAGATTGATTTCACAACTTGGTAAATGGTTCTTCTCTTTTTCTATCCTTTTAACTTCTTCTTATTAATTTCAGATAATTTCTTTATAAGCTAATCCGATTTACTTATTAATAACTCTCTCTTTCTTATAATTAACTCCTATTTACTAACATAACCTGTTACTAAATTAACCGAAAATGTCAGAACGCAAAAGAATGGGGAAGATAACACTCGGCATGTTAAAGGGTATGTTTCTTTTATTGCATTTATTTATTTTGAAAATCAAAGTTTTTATTTGCACAAGTTTTACATAGATAAAATGAAGCCATGTATTTATTTTTTTTTTAACACCGAATGTTATTATTTTTGCTTGTTCTACTGATGTTTTAACAATAGTTGTTTATTTCATTGTTGTTTCTTCTATATTGTTTCTCTTCTTGTCTCAATTATTTAATAATAATCAACTAACTGCTGCTTAAAATTTTTTTAATATTCTTTTTTATTTAAATTATTATCTTGTATTTTGAAGTTAATAATATATATATTCTTAGATTTTTTTGAAAACATGTTTCAATTATCTATATTCTTAGATCTTTAAAAAATGTTCTTTTTACTAATAGATATAATTACAATCTTATTTTTTGACTTTGCACTATTAGCTTTTCTTTTCTCGAAGTGTTTATTTAATAAAACAAGATTTATCAATATAAATAATAAAAGTTTGCTTTGTCACGAAAAGGTACTGTTTTTATAAACCTATATTAGTGATTACATTTGTATTCTGTGTATTCTATTTGATTTAATTAATATACCAAGATAATTAATTATATACACTTCCATTTTCCAATTAATGTTAATTTGTTTTAAACATTTGCATAACATAGCAACAAAAAACATATAATAGGAAAGTCATCTTGTTTTTTTTATATTAACTGATTTGAAAATCTGACGCAGTATTTTTCTTTAGATCTATTAATAAAAAATTGTTTTAAATTTAGCATCGAAATAACATTTCCCCCTTCCCCAGCAAATCTTTTCTTTTAGTTGAATACTTTTTGAAAATTATTTTTAACTTTATTTCACAATTATTTAAATAGATTATTGATTTAGATTGTCCTTCATCTCATTCCGTTTTTTTTTTTTTTATAAATTTCGATTCTCTTTCTATCTCTTAAAAAATTGATTATTTTTCTATTTTATTTTCATCTAAACCACCTTTCATATGACATTTATTCGGATGAAATTAACTAGTTATCTAGCGATCTAATTATTATAAATGTATGAATCACTGAATAAAAGACCTCCAACCACTTATCAAATTCACTGAGAAAACTAAAAAAGCTACTATTAAGTAAATTCAGAGCTACCCTGCAGAATTTATTGGTTCCTAATTAAATTTAATCTAGGAATTGTTTTTAATTGATTGAAGGAATCAGGATGTAAACACAGCAAGAATCCTAGGAATTGTTTTTGAAATATTCTAGTTTAATGGATTATTAATTTTAAAGGAAATAAATACTATTTTTACTTTTAAAAGTTATATAACTACGCCAGGATATTATAATTAATAAAAAAAAAAATTAAGTTGTCAGGATACAAATAATTGATTCATTTTATGTAATTTAGCTTATATTAAAAAAAAATATTTAATTTTCATATTTAAGTCTCCAACATCAGGTGATTATATATCAGATATATATAGAGACGTGGCAAAAGTTGTTTTTGACCTGTTGCAATATATTATTATTTGCCAGCTAGTTTAAAATATAAATAGCATATATCGGTAATCTATTCCAAATTTGTGAAAGTTGAAGTTTGGTTCACTCTAGGCTGAACTTTATTTTGTCATCCTTATGCGCTAAAAATATTTTTATTGGGGAATTCGTTCTCTTGGTTCGTGCCTCTGACCATAATCTGGCCCAGCATACTTATTTTTTCTTCTCAAAATTGTCCAGGAGATGAATAACAAGTTTTGTTTGTGAATATATGTAGAAAGCGTACGTCTTATTATATGTTATATTCAAAATCTTGTTGTAAGTGTGTTTAAAACATTTTATTTCTCAATTTTCTTTTGTTTCAGAATTTTTTTTTTTTTGGTCATTCCAAATTATTTCCAACCAGAAAATTAATTTTTCAAATTGACAAGTATTTTTCTAAAAACTGGACATTTTGAAATTTTTGCAACTACAAGACTCTTTTTTATTCATTTTTCAATATACCGTTTTCGATTATAATTTCTCAATTCAAAAAAAGATATATCCATCATGAACAGGGTTATACTAAAAATCCACTTTAAAACTTGAATTGATAAAGTATATCTGAAAATAACTGGACTATTATTAAATTTCTATATTTAATTAGAATTAAATATTTGTAGCCACCCGGGTTTGGCGTAGTAGGTAGCGTGCCTACCTCCTATACCAAACGTCGCGGGTTCGGACCAGGCAGTCCGATGATTTTATTTAAGCCATTTGGATACCAGATGGCTTAAATAGAAATGCCTGACCCCACAATAGATATATTCTCTACAACGGTTATCGTCAAAGTCTTAAATGGCCTGAGTTGCCGAAAAGACTGTGTGAATGTGAGTGTGAATGAGAAAAAAGTGTGAATGTTTAAAAAAAAAAAAAAAAAAAAAAAATATTTGTAATTTATCTTGATTAGAAATTTCATTTTATGATTCACCCATGGAATTTTATTATACATTCATGCATTAGAGATTTTCTAATGCAGGAATAATTGATATCACAATATATTAATATTTTTTCTATAATTTCTCACTCTTAATAATTTATTTTATATAATTGCTTTTTATTTTTTTTATTATTTGTTAACCATTTATTCTTATTTATAAATACTATTCAAATTTTTAATATTACTTTCAGGAAAATCCATCACAACTTCTGTTCCGTCGTTTGCCATAAAGTTCCACACCGGTGACGAAGAACTTGAAGAAATCTACGGTCCCAGTAGTGAGCAAGAAGATGACCTTGACAAAACAGGCGAGTATCAAATCATCCATCAGCATTAAGAACAAAAGAGCGTTCATAATTCATGTATCATATGTTGCTTCATTGCAAGACTTGGCAAGCAAATATATTTTATTCCACTTTTGTAGCCAGCTAACGTTTCGGACCTTTGTTTTGGTCAGAATCAGAGCTACATACATTTATGAGAAAAGAAAAAGTACATAATTAAGATATACTTTATCACTTTTTGTTTTCGAAAATTGTCAGACAGCGAGAATATTAATATTGAATAATAGATTTATTGTATTTCATATTGAATTATCAGCGAAATGCACTATACTGATAGAATTTGATACACTCATTTGGTTTTCGGTTTAGGCTGAACGCGCACCGATTGAGCAAAACGCTCAATGGCAAAACGTTTTGCTCAATGCCAACGCACACCGGCTAGGCAAAAACGCTCAATGACAAAACATTTTGTCAAAGAGCAAAACGTTTTGCCCAATGCAAACGCACACCGATTGCTTCCAGTAGGTAGTTTTCTTCCAGTAGGCATTTTGTTTAATTTCTCTGAAAGATGTCGGGCCCTGATGTTGAAATATCTGCCCTTCTGATATGGCAATCGATGCAATTCGAATCCCAAAGAGAAAAAGGTTTGTGGGCTTAAAAAAATTTAATTAAAATTGTCTTTGAGAGGGCCCGGGGAAGGGGCTATTTAAAAATGAGTTCGCATTTGCGTGTTCGAAACAATTAAGCATGTATAATCGTGTTCGATGGTGCCTAATTGTCAACGCACACCGATTGAGCAAAACGCTCAATGACAAAACCTTTTGCCAACGCACACAGCAAAACATTTTGTTCAATGATGTTGATTCTCAAAAATAAATAGGCCCCCCCTCAAAGAGAAATCAAAGGGATCGAGCTAGGTGTAGTGCGAAATTAGAAAGAAAGAATAATATATTGCCCCTCTACTATCATTCTCCTATCATATATACTACCTCTCCTTATCTAAATATAAAAATAAATAAAAATATATAAATAGATTTAACTGATATAATTGAAGAGAATAGAGTAAGAAAAGATTAAAGTGCTATTTCGCATTTTTATCTAAATTTTGCAATATTTCTTCAAATATGTTTAACTCTATTTTGTCCATTTGAAATAGTTGTGAAAAAAATTATAATGTTTAAAATTCTTGAATCTCTTAAAAAAAGTAAGTAAAATCTAAATCTGTTAGATTATCAATGTCAAGATTTCAAAGAAAATACACGTTTTCATTCCCTATAATTAAAGTGATTGTTCATCTCTGTCTGGCTGTCTGTGAACAAAACATTTCAACAACACTGTTGAAATTAAACTTTTTTATTTAATATAGTCATTCAAAAAACTGTGTAAAAATTAATTTAATTAAAATTATTGTAAATAAATTTTTTAGCCAGATTTACTTATAAAAATTTGGTGTTACCTTTGCTAAGAAAAGTTGTATTCTGTGCTTGTCACCCAAGATTTTTTGTGTCGATATATATAGTTTCCGCCAATCTATTTATGTAATTCGCTAATGTCCATCTTCTGTCCGTCTGTCTGTCACGTTCTGTTTGACCAACTTGCCGTTGGAATTTTAAAACGAAATTTTTTATGCCTAAAGAGGACCTTCTAGGGATTATAGGAAAATTATCTTCATCCCGAAATTCCTATAACTTTTTGCGAGTTACTAATTCCTAAAGTTACGATTTCTCCCATAGAAAATGCATATCTATCAAAATTTCAAGTAAATGCTATATCCAAACCAGACTCAAATTAATTTAAAAAAATTTATATATTTGTCAGATAAGGCGATATTCTATCTTTCTGCCAAATAATTTCGGATTGTTTCCAAAGAAAATAAATTAAAAGTTGTGTAAATGGATATTCTATTTTTGTCCTTTCATTTATATATATTATTATATATTAAACAAACTGAACCAATTTTCCTTTAGACAAGTGTTTCAGATCATTTAGTCAGAAGTACACAAAAAATAAAGAAATTAACAACATCCGTTGATGTGTTGTCGGTGGGAATAAATAAAAAAAAAAAAAACAAGGGAGAGTGAAAAAATTACGCCTTAACAGCTGAGACAGAGAGACAAGTGTGTTTGTGTGTGTGTATCGCATCATCCCCTCGACTAATGAGAATAGCTCACGAAAGTAAGAAATGGGACAAACGGGTCAAAAAAATAATTCCACCTTCGATTGTATTAAATTAATCCATTGAATGGGTAATTTATCAAAATATCACTAGTTAACGGCATTCATCATTTATCATTTTATTTATTTATTTTTTTTTATTTAAAGACCCCTCACTGAGGTTTATAGAATTGAAAAAGAGAGAGGGTGAAAACCCTTGAGGATATATAAAAAAACGTCTCAGATGATTAATAATTTATCTATGTATATCTTTCATTTTGAAAATTAAAAATCGCCTCTAATGTCTGTGACAAATGAATAATTTTTTTTTTTTAATTATACTTTTTTTTTGAAAAAAATATTTCAAAGAAATTAAAGAAAAATAAAATAGTAGAGAAATTATTTAATTAATTTTCTTGGGCTTCTAGCCACGGATTTCATTTTTTTTTTTTTTTAACATTTACATTTTTTTTTCTCATTCACGCTCACATTTAGGTTTGAATTTAATAAAATTTAATATTTATAGTTTTATGAATTGTTTTTTTTTTGTTATTTTGGGTTTTTTTTTAAAATTTAAAAAAAAAAGAAATTTTGGAAAAAAAAAAGGACATTCACTCACACATACACACAGTCTTTTCGGCAACTTAGGCCATTTAAGACTTTTACGATATCCGTTATAGAGATTAATATACATATTAGAACTAATCCAGGGATTCTTATTTAAGCCATTTAGTATCCAAATGGCTTAAATAAAATCATCGGACTGCCTGTGGTCCGAACTCGCGACTTTTGGTATACGAGGTTAGCACGCTAACCCCTACTCCAAGCCCCGAGGGCACGGATTTCATTTTGAAGCAGAGACTAAGTTATTATATTATTGAGGTTTTTTTACTTTCTCTTACCTATATAAGTAGAGAGAAAGTATTGCGATCATGTAAAAAATTCGAGATTTTTGAAGGATATACACGTTTTGATGTTCCCTGATTCCAAAAAAGTGGGTCCCGAAATTGGTCTGGTGTGTGTGGAATTCAGCTACGGGATTGAAATTTTATATTTAAGTTAGGTATCCTCCCGGACACTGAACATAATAGGCCAAAAAGTACTTTACCGTTCTTTACTAGTACTTTACCGAAGTACTTTTTCAGTGTTTTTTTTTTCGAATTTCTCAAAATCGGCTCTAACGATTTTGATTAAAATTCAAAAATCGATTATTTTTTTCTTTTTATTATTTGATTATTATTTGATCCTCTTTAAAATGTATATTCTCATTTTACCCTGAAAATTGTTTGAAGTACACTTTACTAATGTAGTATTTCAGATTTTTTTTTTTTGGAACTCAGGTGCTATGGAATTCTAAATATATCTCGACATGAAAAAATCTGGTGAGACAGCACAGTACACAACTTTCAATTACCGAAGGTTCAGTATTTTTTTTGTTACTAGTCATTACTGTGGCACCTAGGGCACTTACCGCAGGTTTTCATATTTACTAGGTATTTTTTAAGGTCTCAGTTTAACTTTGTCTGGTGCCCTTTGTTTCTTCTGATTATTCCCAAGCTATAATTATTATCTCTCTCTTTAAATCTCAAATTAATAATAATTAAAATACTAATTGACATTTAATTTTGTTTAGAGTCAGAAGTGACAGAGCTGATCTCAGAGCCTTCTACGATCACGACCAGCGTCTCGTCTCGCGAACCTTCACCAATGAAGGAATATCTAAAGGCCTTCGGGGTCTCTAAAAGATCCACCTCAATGGATGCAGGTCAAGCGTCCTCAGGCCTTGTCACTGCAACGACAACGACTACAACAACCACCACAACCTCTACTACCACCACCTCCTCATCTACAACCAGCACATTAACAACCAACTCGCCACCAGATGCTGGCTGGAGACTTTTCCATGAACTGAAAGGGAAAATCACGAAAACTGTTGAGGAAAAGTTTGGTGAAATGAAACGTTTGAGAGAAAATAATTCAAGTATCTCGGATAATGAGACGGAAATACAAACAACATCAATAACAACAGCCACAGCTGCAACAACAACAGTAACTGGAAATGAGAGTCCTGCCCGGTCTTTAAAATCCAGCACAGATACTGATCCACAAGTCTCGCAAACGAGTTCAAAAGAAAAACCCGAAGAGGTAGGAATTATTTTTTTATCGCATCTCTTAATATTCAAATCCAGTTTGATTTATATTTTTACTTCCATTTGATATTACATCAATCACCCTGTCTCTTACCTATATATGTAAATATATAGAGAAAGTATTGGATTCATGTCAAAAATTCGATTTCGAGATTTTGATGGATATACACGTTTTGAGGTCCCCTGAATCCAAAAAGTGCTTTTCGCAACCAAGGTCTGTCTGTGTGGGTGCCCGTCTGTGAACGAAATATTTCAAGAACGAAAAGAGCTAGAAGGTTGAAATTTTATATTTAAGATAGGTTCCCCTCTGAGACGTGACACGAAGCTTTTGAACAAAATTGGCTAAAGAGTATTAGTACTTTACTGGTGTTCTTTTTCTGTTTTTATCGATTTTCTTAAAATTCGCTCCAACGATTTTGTTTAAAATTCAAAAATCATTAGATGCTCTTTAAAATGTATATTCTCATTTTGCTCTCAAAATTGTTTCAAGACCACTTTACTCTTGTACTTCCTAAGAAAGATAAGAGAAATGGTTGCCATCGTCACAAATTATAAATATTTTTTCATGTTTATAAATTGAATATCTAATTCTATCTAATGTAGGCCCTATTGTCGTAAAGTTAATATATATCGACCCAAATAATATGGTGTGACAAGTACAGTACACAACTTTCTATTACCGAAGGTAGGAGAAAGTTGTGTGCTGTGCGACCAGTCACACCAGATTTTTTTTATTTAATGTTTCTTTTAATTTCATTACACATCTCATTTGGCCATTTAGTCTAAAATTTGATATTAAAACACAAGTTGATGTAAAATTTTTTTTCCAATGGCTTCACCAAATTATACATTACATCAGCTCTTGTTCTACTCTTATCTAACAATTTTTATCATCCTTATCCAAACATATTTTTATTTTTTTAATTATTTATGGGGCCACAACTAATAAATACGTGGAAGGCATCTATTTTAAATAAATTCTAATCATATACATCTTCAGGACAGTGGACAGTGAGGCCAGCTTATTCTAAGTGGTGTGCAGAAATGGGGCAAACTTACCTTCGGACAACATATATATAGGCTATATCATCAGAGAAACAAAATAAAATTAGGGGGGCTTTAGTCCCTTCCCCCCCCCACCACCAAAGCGACGTCACTGGGACAAGCCCCCCCAATTAAAGATTATATAAATACAGTATATTGTTTATAAACTGATAGCGCACTCCTTTATCTTGAATGATTCATTTAATTATGAATGACATTTAATTGATTTATTAAATAAATTTTCATAATTACTCACACTTCAAAATTTCATTAGAATTAATAAAAAAAAAATATTGACGTCAATGTTTGTTTGTCTTTTTCTTGATTAAATAAGATAAATGTTTAAGAATGCCTGGACCCCCAATTGATATATTTACAAATAACGGGTATCGTTTAAAGTCTTACAAAAATGGCCTAAGTTGCCGAAAAGACTGTGTATGCGTGCGTGAATGTGAGAAAAGTGTTTTTTTTTTTCTTTTTTTCAAAAAA
>JAKCPI010009585.1:0-35261 GCA_023213315.1 Euborellia annulipes
CTCTCCACCTGTACACTTTTTTTTTATTATACTTTTTATATAGAACCATACAACCTGTTGTTAGGAAATCCGTTTTTTCCAAGTATGGTATATAAAACAGTTATTTTTTTTATTTGTAAAGGCCAAGAAATTTTGCAAGGAAGCAGCAACGTGAAATTCATTGAATGAGAGAAATAGAGATGTGGGGGGATCAGTGTTGCTTGTCCCTAATATCTCCTTAAAATTTTTCGCTCGTTCCTACTACTTATAAAATGCGTCGTGATTGTGCACACTACCTTCTTCTTCTTCTATCATCGCCTTAACCCCGCGGTGCGGGGTCGGCGGGAAAGGGGTCTGCGGAATGGGTTTTTTACGACAGGAAGAAATAGAATAGGCCGGCTCGTCGCACGGTCTGACGCCTGTTGAAAATATAGAAGGAAGGGACTGACATTTAAAGAACAGAAGGACTGTCAATCTCAGCTCGGGTAGCTCGTGGTCGCCAACCACGTACCCAAAGATGTGGGCCCTTGAGCAAGATTATGAACACTATCCTCAAATGACAATTTTTATTACATATCTATTCGGTTGGTTGGCTCTTTCTCTAATTTTAAATTAAAAAAAATAAATTTATAATTTTATATTTTTGATAAGTAAAAGTAGACGAAACTTTTCTATTAGATATTTTACTATTACTTTATATGACTAAATAAAAAAAAAAAGGCTATGATGAAAAATATACTTTAAAAAACTATAAGTGAAAGTATTTATATTACAAAAAAAAAGAAAAAAAAAATGGAAATTGAACTTTTCTTTCCTTATTATTTTTAAATAAATAGGTTAATTTATGTCGATATAAAATTTTTTAAGACAAATACTTATATAAAGTGAACGGAGTTCGCCGATTTTGCGAGACTATAGTGAATTTTTTTTTTTTTTTTTTTATTTAAAAAAAAAAAAACCTCCCACTTTTTTCTCATTCACACTCACACACACAGTCTTTTCGGCAACTCAAAACGTGTATTTCCATCAAAATCTTGATTGATATCGAATTTTTGACAAGAAACCAAACTTTCTTTCTAAATATAAATTTATTAACATATATATCTAAGAGAAAGTAAAAAAAAAAAAAAAAAAAGCCCTCCCCCCTACCCCCAGAACACTTCTGCCGGCGCCTATATGGTAACCATAGGTCTATTATTGTCAAGTTGTCAGTTTATGGTAGATTTACCACCCGGGATGGCGGTTGAAATGCCACCCTATTCACTAAAACATCCTCCTTGCTCTCACTTGAAAATATTTTTGGATGAAACTTTTTTTTTTTAATAAATTACTATTGACAACTACACATTTTAAAAATTTTAGTTTTATTTGAAACAATTCACTAATCTTGTTTCTTTAAACAAAAAAATAAGGGCTGCAGGAGGCGGTAATTATCAAATTCACAGTATTTTCTTTATTTATTTCAATACAAAAAAGGAAATATTCAAATTGTGAAGCCTGTGTCTGATCCGGTTTTAGAGCTCAAGGAAGAAAATAATCCTGATAAATCGATTCTAAAGAATTATATTAAATCAAACATGTTTTACTTTTCTAGGAGATCGCTCAAAAAAGATATGATTTATTTGTTTCTTTCACCTGGGTGTGTCCGTTCTTTGCCCCTCCCCTGATAGTGATTTGTTTGTTATTTCGAAAAAGAACTGATTTAAAATCAAGGACATAAAATTTTAGAGAAGAAATATTATCATAGACAAAAAAAAACTAGTTTATAATATAGAACTATAGAGTATAAATAATTATTTTGAAAGGATAATATATATCAAAGAGGACCTATTAATATTAGCTAAAAAAATATTATTTATTTAAAAACAAAAGTAAAAAAGTGTCCATTTGAGTAGTAGTGATTCTTATAATTTAAAGGATTAGTTTATTTTTTACAATATTTTTAATACTTTCTAGAAATATAATTACTACTACCAAAGTGATGAATATTCAAACTCGCACCAATTTATTTATTTATTCATAAATAAATAATTCTATTCCCTAAAATCAAAATTGTGACCGTGTTGTTTAAATTGGTTGAGAAGAGGGAAAAAAATTTGCAAAAAATTTTCATTTGTAACTGCAGCGTTGTTAGAATTTTTAATTTAGGGTTGAAGTTTTTTTTTTTTTTTTTTTTTTTTTTTTGCTCGTTTCTATTTCAACTTTACTTATTTGTAATTTGTCACGCTTTAGTTTATTTTTTTGCCATTTCACCAAGGATTTCTTGAATACAACAAAATTTGATGGTCAACTTTTTTTTTTATAGAAGTAGCAACAGACGGGGCGCGGGTTCGGATCGTAGACAGTCCGATGAATATTTATTTAAATCATTTGGATACCAAATTATATAAATAAATGTGCCCTGGTCTCCCTATCGTATTTAAATAATGAGTATCTTTAAAGTCTATATGGCAAGAAAAAAGAAGTAGCAACAATTACAAACTTTGAAACACATTATAGAAGATTTTTTCAACTCAATCAATATTTTTCATTAATGAAAATAAATTAAAAATTAAAAAAAAAATCGCAGTTTTTTTTTTTTTTTTTTTTTTGAGAAAAATAATTTTTATATTTATTATGAAATATATCAAGCGATAATAATAATAGACGAATAGAAAAAAAAGTACCTTTAAAAAAAATAAATCTCTGAGACAATATCTTTATATAAAATACTTATGGTATGTTGACCCTTTAGGATTCCAAACACAACAAAATAGGGTTGAAATGCCCTTCTTCGGTACAGCTGTCAAAATAATTTATTATATTTTTTAAAGTGTAAAATTTTCCCCTCGTTTTGGATCCGAAAAAAAGACTAATCATCAACCAATTGTCCGTGGTTAATATAATTGTTGATTATTTACCTTCCGAACCAATCGCACTCGTCGCCGAGGATACTCGCTGCGGAGGAGGTCGATGATGCGGCGGTCAGCCAAAGCCCAAATAACAGCACATAATTCAGCCACCACATCATGATTGGTCCATTGTGGGCGGGAATTCACTCGCGCACACTTTTAACAAACAGACGACACATAAAAAAACATTCAAATAATAAGAGATGTTCACTGCACGCCAGACGGACTTTTACTAAATGCTTTGCTTTTGCGCGGATTGAAACTCAGCGCGCGCACGCGCATGCGTAGTTCTTACCAAGAGGGGAGAGAGTTTCTGTATGTGCGTGTATGTGTGTGGTGGGGGCGTAGAGAGACCATTGGTCGGCGGGGGGAGGGGACGACCGACCCTCATCTCACTCAGCTCCCAGGCAAAAAATGTAATTAGAATAAAGGACCAACAGGCAGGTAGACAAGGAAAGGCCCTTTCAAAGAGAGCCCAGCAAAATATTCACTTTTCACGAAAACATTTAATTTCTCTTTTTTTTTTTTGTCTTCGTAAATTAAAAGTTCCAAATTAAATAGGGAAAATGGCAATTTTTTGTAACTTTACTTCGGTGGTGACTTTGGCATTAATGGGGCCCTTACACGATCAGTCAGACTGTCAGTATTTGAGCGGAATGGCGTTTTGACTGAACGTGTATGGGCAAGAATGAAGGACTGATGGCCGTTTTGTTTTTGTTTTTCATTGTTACTTAGTGGCAGGGACAGTGGCGTCATTTCAACTTTTTCTTAAGGGGCAAATTTATTTCTTGGAGGGAGGGCAAACTTTTTTTTCTTAAAATTTACTTACAAATAGGTACTCAAATTTGGCCAAAATATATCTAATTTAATTAATGATGAGAAGTGGCTGTAGACTTTGAATTGGGTATATGAAACTTTGCAGCCAAGGAATTAAATAAAAAACTTTTATTTAATTATTAACCGTCGACGTTTCGGTCGCATATAGCCCAATTAAATATTGTATAATTTACAATGATAATTGAATATAATAATATTTTTAATAGGAGAATTAAATTCACAAGGTTAAAGCATAATGTTTCAACTAGAGCCAACGGTTACCAGTTTAAAATTAATGAATATAATAATTACTGTTAACCTTGTATTCTAACAATTAATCGTAATTACTTTCATCATATTATTAAATAATATAAATATTATAAAAAAATTATATCATTGTTTATAAATAAATATTTTACTATTTGTTTCTGAAAATAAATATTCTGACCACAGGTCCTGAGGAAGGTCGTGATTGCGATAAAAATAAAAGTTTTTTAATTAATTCCTTGGCTGCAAAGTCTCTTATACCCAATTTAATTAATTGTGCAGTTTATACACTCGTAGATATATTTTGGAATATTTTATTTAGAATAATATAGAATTTTATAAAAATCAGAGCCCTAGGGGAGAGGGGGGGGCAAATGCCCTCCTGCCTCCCCCCTAAATGACGCCACTGGGCAGGGAACTAAATTAGTTTATTTGAGAAGATAAATTAGTGGTTTCTCACAGTCGAATGAGCTAAAAGAACTTGATTCAGACTGGTAGTCTGAATGATTCGTGCAAAATTATACTTGAATGAAGAAAATACTGACGGTCGGACTGATTCAGTCAGACTGACAATCTGATTGATCGTGAAAGGGCCCGCGTTAAATGCCTCCGCTTTGACTAGACCCTTTTATAAGACTTTAAAAGTACTGATATTTATCCTGGCTAGTTCCTTTTATGTAAAGCTTCCTTGCAAAATTATAAAAATAACCGGGTGTCAAAAGTTTAAAGAACATCACAATCTCCTTCCTAGTGGGTGGGAGTGGGTGTTATGGTAGGACCGTAACAAAAAAAAAAAAAATTCGATGAAGGGCCCCTCATCAGAATCTCCTTCCTAGTGGGACAGTTGGTGAGGGGAGAGGGAGCAATTTTTTTCAATTCAAGAATTTTCTGACTTTAAAAACTTAGGTTATTTAGTTATTTATTTTGGGCCTGGACCCCCCCCCCCCCCCAGAAAGCTCCTTGTCCCAAGAAAAATTGAGAAAATATGGGGCTTTCCAGGCCCACCGGAGGATAGCTGGTCCCATGGGTCCCCCAGCCAAATTCTCTAGTTACGCCCATGGTGGTCTTCAAACAATTTTGAAAGCAAAATGCGAACAGCATCAAAAAAAATAATTAATTTTTGAATTTTTAGAGAAAGTAAAAATTAATATGTCAAAATAAATTTGGAAAATCGATTTTTAATCATTTTCAGAACGTTTTGAGACTAAAATTTCATTGTTTTTGCTTGAATAATTTATATACTAGATTATTCAATCAATATCAAGGCCTAAATGTGTTTATTTAATTAAAAAACAATAAATTAGGATAATTAGAAAATGAAAGAGGCGGTTAAAATTTGAAGATGTAAAAGGCAATTAATAAACCCCCATTTTATGTGGTCGTAGTTAAATAAAAAAATGTCTATAGCTTTATAATTGATTGAAAAGACCAGTTTTGCATTTTTCCACAAATCCAACGAAAAATAAGAGAGATAGAGCGACTTTTTGAAAAGCGAATCTGCGCGTGAAGAAAAGCCTAGACGAGAGTGAAGCGAGGCTCCTGGCTGCACTCTGGGCGCAGATCGAATTAGAAAAAACAAATTGATGCTCTCCCATCATTTGAAATAATTGCCAAATTGATTGATTTCATCTTTTTATGCTTTTATAAAATTTTATTCGAAACTTTTTTTTTAAACTATAAGAATAAAAGACTGCATATTTATCTATAAAAAATTCAATCCTTTAAATATAAATAAAATAAAATTTCAAAATATTTTGTCTTCAATCAAAGAGATGCTTATTTCTCATAAATATATTAAATAATAAAATCCATCCCTTTAGACCTTTAGTTCAGTGCTTGTTAAACTTTTTGAGTGGCGGCCCCGTTGGGATCCAAATAAATATCTCACGGCCCCCCTATTTTTTTTTCTTACATTCTCTTGTCTATGTGTGTTCAATTTTAAGCATAAAGGAATTGAGCTAGGAGGGTGAAATTTTATATTTAAGTTAGACACCCCCCTGAGGCGTGGAAATAAGCTTTTAACCAAAATCAGCCAAAAAGTACTAATACCGGTACTTTACTGATGATGTAGTTTTTCAGTTTTTTTCGATTTTCTCAAAATTCGCTCTAACGATTTTTTTTTTAATTTTTTAGATGCTCTTTAAAATGTATATTCTCGTTTTGTCGTTGAAATATTCTGAAGACCACTTTACTCTTGTTCTTCATAGGAAAGATAGGTGAAATGGTGTGCCATGGTAACAGAATTTAAATCTTTTACTTTTTAGATTAAAATTCATATAAATCAATTATTTAGATGCCCTTTTAAAAAGTACATCAGTAATATTTTGTGAAAATTGTTTGAAGTAGGCTACTCAAATCATTTCATCTAAATTAAATTTTACTTAAATAAAAATGCCTGGACCCTAATATATATAAATTCATAAATAACGGTTATCGTAAATGTCTTATATGGCCTAAGTTGCTGAAAAGACAGTGTGAATGTGTGTGTGAGTGTGAGTGTGAATGAGAAAAAAGTGTGAATGTTAAAAAAAAAAAAAAAAAAAAAAAAAAAAAAAATTAAATTTTACACTTTGATATTTAACTACCCTACAGCAATACAAGGTGGAAATATCGCTTGTGTTCAAATAAATATAAAAACCATGTGATGATGAAGAATTGAAAGATTTTACATCTAACTAAATATATGTATAACTATCATTTATTTGGCAATATTCTCTGACTGCTTAATTGATTTTTTTTCTCGTTCAATTTTTATAATTCTTTTAAATGTCCAAAAAAAAAATTAACTTAAAAGGTGTTAAATTATTATTTTTAAAAAGAGAAAGAATTTTTCTTAGAAAAGAGGGGTAGGGGGAGAGGCGGCTGGCGGCATTTCTCCTCAACAACAATCAGTGCAGCGGGGTGGGGGAACCTGCCGCCCACGACCCTCCCCCTCCTTTGGCCAAACTAAGAGGCCTAATTAATTAAGAATGGAAATGAATAAAAACTTTGATAATTCAATTGTCTATAACTCGGAAACCGCGCATCCAATTCGCATCGGATTTTTTGTAATGAATTTAGAATTTCCTAGAGAATCTTCACATGGAACTAAAATTGAATAATTAAGAATATAATTTTTCTTTAATCTAACCATCCGTTCAACCAATCAAATGATAGTAAAAAGGATCGTCGTTCTATATTCTCTGAAATTTTCCCTTTTATCTGTATATAAAATTTTCAGTTTTTTTGTTTTTTACTTTCTCTTACCTATGTATATATGTAATATATATATAGAGAGAAAGTATTGGATTCATGTCAAAAATTCGATGTCGAGATTTTGATGGATCTTCACGTTTTGAGGTCCCCTGAATCCAAAAAAGTGGTTTTCGCGACATGGTCTGTCTGTGTGTGTGGGTGGGTGGGTGGGTGGGTGTGTGTGTGTTCAATTTTAAGCATGAAGGAATTGAGCTATGAGGTTGAAATTTTATATTTAAGTTAAACACCACCCGGGACCGGAAAAAATAAGCTTTTAATCAAAATCGGCCAAAGAGTACTAGTACTTTACTGATGTACTTTTTCAGTTTTTTTCGATTTTCTCAAAATTTGCTCCAACGATTTTTTTTAAAATTCAAAAATCAATTATTTTTTAGATGCTCTTTAAAATGTATATTCTCATTTTGCGATTGAAATCTTCTGAAGACCACTTTACTCTTGTATTTCATAGGGAAGATAGGAGAAATGGTTGCCATGGTAACAAAATATAAATATTTTCCCATACTTATAAATTTTACATCTGAATTCAAATGTTCCGTACTGTCGGGAACTAAATATATGTCGACACAAAAAATCTGGTGTGACAAGCACAGTACACAACTTTCGATTACCGAAGGTAAGAGAAAGTTGTGTGCTGTGCGCCAGTCACACCAGATTTTTTTCTCTCTCTTTACAGTAGAAAAGGAGTGTAGTCATGGACCTGGGGAGATTTTTTCTTTATTTGATCATGAATTAGATATTTATCCATTTCAACTATACTCTTGTTATTACAGTTTTTTACTTTCTCTTACCTATGTATATATGTAATATATATATAGAGAGAAAGTATTGGATTCATGTCAAAAATTCGATGTCGAGATTTTGATGGATCTTCACGTTTTGAGGTCCCCTGAATCCAAAAAAGTGGTTTTCGCGAAATGGTCTGTCTGTGTGTGTGTGGGTGGGTGTGTGGGTGTGTGTGTGTTCAATTTTAAGCATGAAGGAATTGAGCTACGAGGTTGAAATTTTATATTTAAGTTAAACACCCCCCGGGACCGGAAAAAATAAGCTTTTAATCAAAATCGGCCAAAGAGTACTAGTACTTTACTGATGTACTTTTTCAGTTTTTTTCGATTTTCTCAAAATTTGCTGCAACGATTTTTTTTAAAATTCAAAAATCAATTATTTTTTAGATGCTCTTTCAAATGTATATTCTCATTTTGCGATTGAAATCTTCTGAAGACCACTTTACTCCTGTATTTCATAGGGAAGATAGGAGAAATGGTTGCCATGCTAACAAAATATAAATATTTTCCCATACTTATAAATTTTACATCTGAATTCATATGTTCCGTACTGTCATGTCGGGAACTAAATATATGTCGACATAAAAAATCTGGTGTGACAAGCACAGAACACAACTTTCGATTGCCGAAGGTAAGAGAAAGTTGTGTGCTGTGCGCCAGTCACACCAGATTTTTTTTATTTTTTGTTGTTTGATTGAATTTCATGTTGGTTTTCTGTTGCAATTTTTCTAACTTTGAGGACCCGTGCCGCATCCTTGGGGAATATGCATCTAAACAGGCAGGAGTCGAACTCTCAAATAAAATTTATTTTTTTTTTAAACACTCACACTTTTTTCCCACTCACACTCACACATACATACACACAGTCTTTTCGGCAACTTAGGCCATATAAGACTTTTACGATAATAGTTTTTAATTAATATTAATATAATTATTGGAGATCCAGGCATTCTTATTCAAGCTATTTAGTATCCAAATGACTTAAATAAAATCATCGGACTGCCTGGGATCCGAACCCGCGAATCTTAGCAAAGAAGACCAGCATGCTAGCCACTAGACCAAGCCCGAGGGCATTTTTGATTTTCATTTGTTGAAAACGATTGTTACAAAAATTCTTGATTTTTTTAAATTTACGTGGATTCTGAAGAAATGCACCCTAAGTAAGGTCGAGATCCTCTGAAGGTTAATACCAAATTTAATTTGCAAATCATATATAAATAGAGAGAAAAAGAGAGAGAGAGATCCTTGAAAGAATTTAATCATATTTGCATTTTGTTTTAATCTCTAACAAGCGAATAAGGAGAGACTTTTCTTTTTCTTTTGTGATCATATTTTATTCCCTTATGGTAAAGCGAATGTCAACAAAGAGAGAGAAAAAAAAGGCAACAGACCAAACCTGGCTATCTAACTTCAAGAAAAGAATTTATTATTATCACTCTTTTGATAATATTGATATATATAAAGAGACAGAGAGAGAAGCTGGATGCATCAGACAAACACATAAAGAATATTTTTTTATTGCAGTTAATTTATTTCAATGTTTTATGCCCTAAATTCCTAACGATATTAAATCCTATGTAGATTGGTATGCTGATCAATAATATCAACCATACAAGCCAACAACTATTTTTTTCTTTATTTAGAAAGAATATATAAATCCAATATGGAGAACGAAGCATCATAAAAAGTCATTTGACCAAGATCAGAGATACAGCTTTGATCTTGGGCACAGGAGTCATATAATTTTGTATGAAGCAAATAAATTTTATTATTGACAAATCATGATACAATCACATTTGCACTTGCATTATGTGTATAGTTTCCAATAACCACATAAATTCGGGCCGAAACGTCTTTATTCTGGGAGTTTTATTGAACCTAGAGCATTCCAATTTGGCTGATATCTCCATCTTTTCATTATAACAATTGTGGTTGCATTGCGTGTTATTAATATTAGCCTAGATCTCGGGTCCAAACGTCATCCGGAGAGGCGAAAATTTGAATAAATAGAAAATTCGTAAAAAAGTTGCAAAACTTCCTTTTCCGTGTGGATTCATAGATAGGCCTATAGACTAATAAAAAAAAACTATACACACCTTTTGTTTATCTGAAACGTAAAGATAGGCCTATATATAAAAAAAAAAATTGATCGAGTCAAATTTTCAAGAACATTATACTTTCGTCATTCTGTTATATATGCAATACAATAGAATAATGCATAACAAAAAAATTCCTATCTACCATTTATATTTATCAAACTTATTAGAAATTCATTTACAAGTCTGAGTTTCTTTTTTTTCCTTCCTGATTATTCTAGAAATCCAAGGTTTATGGCTGTCTGGATGGAATAAATGATAAGAGGTGGAGTTGGGCGCGTGCTCTAGACGCGTGCAGCGAATTAAGGTCGTGTGATTGGTTGCCAAGGACTCTCTTTCCTAATAGAGACAGGAGAGAGACATTTCTTTTATTTTCATTTGCAAAACATTTGATGGACGGATGCCGTTTCTCTCTTCCTTTTTCATATTTTATTTTTTGGTCTATATGGGTTTTGACGAGTTCCCTGGAATTGTGCTGAGGCCAATTTCGCTTTCGACGGCCGCTAATCAAAACTAATTGGTAAATATCATCATCTGTGTGTGCTTGCTACTGCTGTTGGCGGTTTTAAAGCAGAGCAATCAGGAAATACAAAAAAATAACTCTAGCAAGCACAAAATTAACTGGTACATAGGCCTTTTTACTTTCTCTTACCTATGTATATATGTAATATATATATAGAGAGAAAGTATTGGATTCATGTCAAAAATTCGATGTCGAGATTTTGATGGATCTTCACGTTTTGAGGTCCCCTGAATCCAAAAAAGTGGTTTTCCCGACATGGTCTGTCTGTGGGTGTGTGTGTGGGTGTGTGGGTGTGTGTTCAATTTTAAGCATGAAGGAATTGAGCTATGAGGCTGAAATTTTATATTTAAGTTAAACACCCCGCGGGACCGGAAAAATAAGCTTTTAATCAAAATCGGCCAAAGAGTACTAGTACTTTACTGATGTACTTTTTCAGTTTTTTTCGATTTTCTCAAAATTCGCTCTAACGATTTTGATTAAAATTCAAAAATCAATTATTTTTTAGATGCTCTTTCAAATGTATATTCTCGTTTTGCCCTCAAAATTGTTTGAAGCACACTTTACTCTTGTGCTTCATAGGAAAGATAGGAGAAATGGTTGCCATGGTAACAAAATATAAATATTTTCTCATACTTATAAATTTTACATCTGAATTCAAATATTCCCTACTGCCGGGAACTAAATATATATTGACACAAAAAATCTGGTGTGACAAGCACAGTACACAACTTTCGATTACCGAAGGTAAGAGAAAGTTGTGTGCTGTGCGCCAGTCACACCAGATTTTTTTAAATGTATTTAGGGAGAAATATTTTAAATATTTTGAGGATGCGATTACCTGAGTGATAAAGAAAATAAGCTTCCTGAGTTGAAGATAACTCGAGCTCAAATCCAACTCATGGCAAAAAATTATCTACATAGATTAGAACGAGAAATAGGCAGCTGGCTTTTATTTCTTCGTGCCCTTATATGGACCCTATTATGCAATGGTGTGTCAAAGACCAAAAAATTCAAAATTGAGTTAAACACGGAATATTGTTTCAAATGCTTTAATTAATAGTATTTTTTATGAAATATGTCCTAAAAAATTTATATTTAATGTTACAGAGTCCATATAAATTCATTTTTTCAATTAAATGACATTACTTATCTTTTTGGTTGACATTTTTACTTTCTCTTACCTATGTATATATGTAATATATACATAGAGAGAAAGTATTGGTTTCATGTCAAAAATTCGATGTCGAGATTTTGATGGATCTTCACGTTTTGAGGTCCCCTGAATCCAAAAAAGTGGTTTTCGCGACATGGTCTGTCTGTCTGTCTGTCTGTCTGTCTGTCTGTCTGTCTGTCTGTCTGTGTGTGTGTCTGTGTGTGTTCAATTTTAAGCATGAAGGAATTGAGCTAGGAGGCTGAAATTTTATATTTAAGTTAAACACCCCCCGGGACCGACAAAATAAGCTTTTAATCAAAATCGGCCAAAAAGTACTAGTACTTTACTGATGTACTTTTTCAGTTTTTTTCGATTTTCTCAAAATTCGCTCTAACGATTTTGATTAAAATTCAAAAATCAATTATTTTTTAGATGCTCTTTCAAATGTATATTCTCGTTTTGCCCTCAAAATTGTTTGAAGCACACTTTACTCTTGTGCTTCATAGGAAAGATAGGAGAAATAAATGGTTGCCATGGTAACCGAATTTAAATCTTTTTCTTTTTATTAGATTAAAAATCAATTATTATTTAAACGCCCATTTTTTTTTTTTCGGAGAAAACATATCTCTCTCTCTCACAAAACTATCTTCTTTCTTTCTACGCGTTTTAAATTTTTCTACCTTATCTTCGCATAGGAACAATGTTAATTTCCTATAGGGATTTGTATGTTGATTTCGATTCAAAAGGGGGTCCCCTTTGGAACTTTTTACGCATTTAAAATTTTTTTTCCAATTCTTATGAAATTTTGTATTTATTTACGAATCTATATTGTGTATAAAATGTCCAAATATGAGATTAAAATTTTGAAAAATAACCATAGTTTATTTCAAGCAATCAACATTTAAAATGCAAGTTTGAAACTAAGGTGCTATGGGAAACTAAATATATCTCGACACAAAAAATCTGGTGTGATCAGCACAGTGCACAACTTTCTCTTACCGAAGGGTAAGAGAAAGTTGTGTGCTGTGCGCCAGTCACACCAGATTTTTTTCTTTCTTTAGTTTAATATATTTTATATAATAGACTAGAAGCAAAGCCCCGCCTTCGGCGGGGCTTTCCGTCTAGCCAGGGGGCTGCGCCCCCTGGACCCCCCTTGCTCGCCTTCCCTTTTCATTTTTATATATAGAGTTTATTTTAACGGTTAATTATTCATGAACTTAAGATTTTTTGTGAATCATATCCTTTTCGGGACTCTCCCGGTACACAGACAAAAAATTCACGCCGATATTTTAGAATTCAAAATGTAAATAAATAAAAAAAAATCGTAAACATGGGTAAATATTTATATTTTTTTACCATGGCAACCCTTTCTCTAATTTTTATTTTTTTCTTATTTTAACGATTAATTACTCATTAACTTATTGTTATTTGTGAAACAAAACCTGTCCGGGATTCTCACAAACATACACAGAAAATTTCATCAAAATCGGTTCAGTCGTTTAGGAGGAGTTCAGTCACATACACACGTACAGAAGAATTATATATATAAAGATAAAGTAGGCCGCCCGCCAACATTTATATATTTTTATTATCAACGTTTCGTGAACACTTCGCTTCCATCTTCACGACGAAAAAAATTGCTAGTAAACTGTTGCATTCATAGGCGAGCCAGAAATTTTTGATTGGGGGGGGGGGGGGTTCAAGAAAATTTTTTCAAAAATTTGAAAAATTTAACATTATTTTAGGGCATTTTATAAATCATTTTGGTTTTTTTTTTCTAGAGTAAACTATTATATTTTACTTTCTCTTATCCTATATGAAATATAATTTGTATTATAGAGCTTAAATATCTAGTCTTGGCTTGGGTCCCATGGAGGAGGGGGGGGTTGTACCCTCAAACCCCACCTGATTACGCCTATGGTTGCAATGATAATTTTTCTGAATATAGGAGTGGAAGTGTTCACGAAACGTCGATTTTTTAATATTTAATTGTCTATTATTTGCCGAATGCCTCACTCTTTGCAATTTTCCCCCTCTCTTCATTTTATACTACACGTTTATTTAGACTCGAGGCCTAAGTATATTAATTTTTTATTCAAAATAATTACAAGTGTCAATATTTAAAGAAATTAAATTCAAGAAATACAACCAGAGATCAAATGAATTTGAAGTATTCATAAATGAAGAAAGGGCGATTGAAGTATCGACTAAATCTTCAGAAAAACTCTTAATTAAACATTTGCCGCTGCGAGGATATATATTTTTAATATACATTTGAAAAAATAAACAAATTTAAAACTTGTCATCTTTTTTTGCAAGTGCAAAGACATGGCGGACATGGAGCACATGGTGGACACGGATCTTGATCCTCTCCCCCCGGGACTATTCGGAGTGGCATATCAGGAACAACACTGAAATCGATATCCTCATCACATGGACAAATGTAGAGTGGTTCGGGCAGAGCAAGCATCGACTCCAAAGCATTTTTTAGGCCTTTATTTGCTTCTTCTATGAACACTTCTTTGGCGACCATATTCCTATCTTCGCACTCGCATTCGTCTACGCAAGGTCTCGGATCTAGATTGAAATTTTTTAGACCAAGTGTCACCAGACCTAAAAAAAATACTCTGTCTTAATTCTAATTCGATTTAATAAAATGAAGCGGGAAAAATTAACCAGCTTTTCTTAAGAATTCAATTTAACTATTTTCAGCGCCCGTATAATCTTTCTGAGAGGATTATACAGGTTATCATTTGCGCTAGAGTGTGATAAATTTTGAAAACTTAATATACTTATTCATTTGATTAAATAAATATTTTTTGTGTCTCCTCGAGCTCGGAATTGGACTTCATTAGTTTTTAATAGACCTCTAGAAATATTGGCTTCACTCAGCAGCTCAGATCTGGTGAATTATTGGGTAGCGACCACGAGTTACCCGAGCCAAGACTGCTATTAGGCTATCTTTATATTTTTAAATGTGACTTTATCTTTCTTCCTTATGTCGATCATATCTATAATTTCGTACACCTTTTATTTAATTTTTTTTTTCAAATGAAATTCTTCAAAATTATTTCTCAATGTGTCAGTCATTTTATAAAATAAAAAAAAAAAATTATAATCTGTAAACCAAATTCAGCTGATGTGCTCATCTTCGGCGCATACAAAATTGTCAGAAATATAGAAATATTAAATATTTCCAGAAACCATATACCAGAAACCTCCTTCTGGGTGCACCATTGTTTTGTCTATATAATTTTATTATGGATTAAAAACTAAACTCTTGTTGGATATAGGAGACGTAGCAGTCAGGGAATTAAATAAAAGTTTTTTATTTAATTTTTTTTAAACGTTTCGGTCGCAGGAAGATCGTGATTTGCGACCGAAACGTCGACGATTAAAAATTAAATAAAAGTTTTTTATTTAATTCCCTAGCTGTTACAACTCCTATATCCAATTCAAAGTGTACAGCCACTTCTCATCGCTATTTAAACTCTTGAAAGAAAAAATAATAAGATGATCCAAAAAAGAGCATTTAAAATATAAAAGGAAAGAATTGAAAAATTCTCTTTTTAAGTTGACGGAAAATTGAGAAGGAAGAATTGAAACTAAATTGTTTGAATGTAGGCTACATTTTTGGAAAATTCGGACAAAAGACCTTCAACTTGTATTTAAGCACAAAAGGAAAGGAACAAATTAAGGGAGGGAAAAAAACAACCCTTAAAGCAACTAAAAGTTCTTTCTTTGTCCTTTTTGACATTCCGCAGATATCTCGTTGAATATTTCAGGATTAAATAAAATATTTATATTAATGTCCTATTCAATAAAACTTAAGATGACAATATACGTAGAAGGAGATTGGTACAGAATTCAAAATTAGCTAGCTTTGGAACAAAATCGGCTAGAAAGTACTAGTACTTTACTGATGTACTTTTTCAGTTTTTTTTTTTTCGATTTTCTCAAAATTCGCTCTAAAGATTTTGATTAAAATTCAAAAAACAATTATTTTTTCTCTTTTGCCCTCAAAATTGTTTGAAGACCACTTTACCCTTGTACTTTATAGGAAAGATAGGAGAAATGGTTGCCATGGTAACAAAATATAAATTTTTTCCCATGTTGTGAGTCAGGTCGTCTCATTCAAAATAAAATTGCCGACTCTCCATAGGGATAAGGTCAATATAATAGAAGAAGAAGAAAACAATAATAGATGCACAGCCACGTTATTTATCAGGAGAAGATATTATACATACGGAGATGATTTCTTACCTGTAATATACTGACTGTTGGTAATTTTGCCGATCCCCGCTGGGTCCAGAGCATGATATATCGAGTTAACATGAGCTGGGGTAAATAATAGCGGGGGTGGTTTATTCTCTGGATCCGCTCGATATTCTAAACATTGGTTCACCAAGTTAATCAGAAACTCCACTGGATTCTCTAAAATAAACAACAAACTTCAGAGACTGAAAGGACTCAAAGTGCTGCTTCTTTTATTGAATTTTACTGACAGATGGTTTTCTAAGAGGAGAGATTGATTTTTATTATGAAGCTGATTAATTTTACTATTAGCTTGAATTTAAAGTTAAACTATAATCTGGTGGGCATAATAATAATTCAATCTCTCGAATAATTTCCCAAATAAAGACATTCCTGATTAATCGACATACTCGTATAACCAAAATGACGAATATTATCTAGGTAGAACCTTGTTTGAAAAATAATTTTTTAATAGATTGTGAATTAGCCAGCCGATATATCGTTTAAGCTAGCAAATTGGCGAGTAGGTTTGTGTTTTTGATTAAGCAAAATTGCGCCCCCCTGGACTCGAACCAGACCTCCACGCTTTCGCGCTGGGCGGACTACCTTTATCCTAGGTCGCCGGCTCAATAAACACAACAATCCGCCAATTATATATATTAGGTCTGTTCGTTTCGTTGCTCAGGGGCCCACAACTTGTGGGTACGTGGATGGCGACCACGAGCTGCCCTAGCTGAGACTGGCACTACTTCTTTTCTTTGCATTCCAGTCTCTTTCGTTATAAATTTTTAACAGGTTCGCTTGCCATTGTAGTATAATTCACATTTTATTGCTCTGCATTCTGTTCGTTTTATCTTTTGCACGCTAGGTGGACGTTAGCAAAACTTGCACCTTTTGACCAAGGTAGCGTGCACTTTTTACCATGGCAAGTGACGAATAAACCTAATAACGAAATGAAAATATTGTCTCAACTTAGGATAAAGGTAGTCTTCCTGCCACGAGAGTGTGGAAGTTTTGGTTCGAGTCCAGATGGCGCAATTTTGTCCAATCAAAAACACAACTATTTCTTTTTCTCAACAATTGTATCCCCCGGAAAATCGAGAAAAAAGCTCATCAACATCTGCCATTCTTGAATGTGCAGAGAATAATATGAAGAGAGAGATAAATATATATAAATAATACAATAAATAATAATAAAAAAAGCAATAATATTAATATTTATTTTATTTGAAAATATAAAAAACACTTACCTGGTTCGTTACAGAGAAGATGATGCACCATGAAATGGAAAAATTCCTCGATATGCCGAGAAACAATATAATTATGAGCCTCAATTTGCATCATACTCATTCCCTGTTGCAAAATCAATTTATTTATTAACCATAAACGAGACAAGACATTTTGCACTGACATGTGCTGTTGGTTGTTAGCGCGCGAACAATTATTTAGATTTATCTTTAATTAACATTGTCAAATGAATAAAAAAAATTAAAATTTTCAGTTTGATTAGAAATGTTACGCATATAAAAATACTTGTTTTTTTAATCATCTTTTTAATGAAAAATTTCTAATTTACATTAAAAGAAAAAAAATAATAATAATAATAATATTAGGTCAATAATACTATAATTAATAAAAAAGCTATATTTAATTTTTCCTATTTGAATCTCAAACGATTAAATAATAAATTAAATAAATATAATTACACTTAGGTCTCCCATTTTTATTTTAGGCTTTTGATAAGTAAACGCCATTTTTTTTTTCTTTCTTGAATTAAAATCCCAAATGAAATATTTATTTATCCAAAAGGTAAACAATTTATTGAAATATCAAATAATAAAAATAATTTTGGCTACCATTCAATTGGATTAAATAGTGTCAGTGTCTAAATGACTTCCGATGCCTAAAAAGACCTTAAATAAATGTTTAATTAAAAAAGAAAGACTTTCTTCCATTAATTAATTAATGTCTTAAAGGGTAAACAATTAAAAAATTTTTCAAACAAAACTTTAAAATGACAATTTTCTAGATGAATATCTAAAATTAAAGAGAGCCTTTCCTGGCATTTTATTAATTAACCTCCCCCTCCCTTAAAAAATTTTTAATTTTAATTAAATGTGGTAATCATTCGCTCTAGGTGAAATATTTTAAAGATTAATCGTTATAAATGATTTAATTTTAGGGGTTAGATGTGTTGACAAATGTTAATATTATTAATCTAAAAGCTAATGAGATTGAGTTCGGACCCCAGGCAGTCTGATGAATATTTATTTAAATTATTTATGGCCTAAGATGCGACAAAGACTATAAAAACTTTAAAAGACCTAAATATATAATAAATAGAAAAACAAAAAGGAAACCCTCAAGTAGAACCCTCGCTACTTGGGCTAGAGGACAGGAGATCGCTTTTTTTTTTAAATTTATTTAAGATCTTTTTCGGCAACGGAGGCTATTTAGACCCCTTCTCTATTTCAAAGGTATCCAATTAAATTGAAATAAATTTTTTTCGCAGGGGAGGGGGGGGGACCCCCCAACCTTGGTAAAAAAAGGAGGTCGCTTTTCGGAAAAAGAAAAAAACTATTGTTTTTAAATTCTTTTTTTTTTTTTTTTTTTTTTGGTTCCCTTTTTTTTTCCCTTTGGTTTTTTGCCAAACCCCCCCCCCCCCCCCCCCCCCCCCCCCGCCCTGCCCTTTGCCTCCCCCCGAGTTGTTTTTTTTTTTTTTCTTCTTTTTTTATTTTTTTTTTTTTTTTTTTTTTTTTTTGAGCTTGTTCCTTTCGAAGAATGTATCACTGGCTTAAGTCACTTCCACAGGAAAAAAATCAATGCTTTGGGAATTTTATTTTGATAAGTGTTCAAAATCAGGAAGTCTTATCCCTAATCTCCATTAGTCTGGAGAAGCAGAGTTTGACTCGTTGATACTTTATTTAAATTCCTAAAAATTAACAAAATTGATTTCCTCAAAAAGCTTAAAACTTTTTTTAAATGTTAATTTCTCTCCTACGAAAAGAGAAAATCCTTTTAAAATAGAAGTAACAACTTGAACAAATTTCATTAAAAAATCATATTTCGTTTTGAAAGACGCCGATGGAAAGTCGAAAGAACAAACAAAACATCCACTTAATGAGTATGTAAAGAAAAAAGAACGCATTAAAAAAACATGAGTTCCACTTTATTCCCTGCCTTAACTCAAAAATAAAAAAAAAAAGAATATGATAATATACAACTTATATATAGCTATATAATTTTTTTCAACTAATAAAATAAGTAAACAGTGTCGGTCGATGTTAACTTTTCATTTTCATACGCTTATTTTTTAGACATGCCACTGGTAAAAAAAAAAAAAAGAGAAACGCCCCGTATGTATATATTAATAGGCAAGAAGCTGTAAACGAGAATCTAGCGCCCATTGGCCAGGGGGGAATAGGAGCAAATATTAGCTCTCAAAGTTGAGGGGTTCCCAAGTGGGTGCATTTAATGGTGTTTACTGTCCAGGGCGGGGGCTCCGCCCTACCTGCCTGGTTGGACCTTCTTTCACTTAAGTTATATGCGTTAATCAAGGGTAAAATGTGCCTGACACGCCCTTTGGATATATTTATATATTATCATATCATATACAAAAGAAAGTCGGACAATATTGTTGTATGTTACACAATCTTTTGATAAACAATCTACAAGATTAAACAAAATTGAGGTCATTAAAAAAAAAACTAGAGAAGTTTTAAAGTGAAAAATAACAAAAAATTTTTAAATCAAATCAAAATTCACCCTTCCGCTTTTGTTCCCAGTTTATTTTTAGTATTTTTAAAGGTTGCTTTATTGCTCTTTGTACCAATAAATGTAATATTATTTTTTCCAGACCTATCAAATAATTTTTTATAAAATATTTATTAGGTCTGGGTAGACCATAGAGTATTGAAATCTGTTATAAAGCATCGAAAAATATGAAAAAATAAAATAGAAATTTCCCGCCGCAGTTATATACCCAGAGAGACGGAAATATTTTTTCCAAATTTTCGAAATTATTTTTTTCGCTTTACTTCTACAAAATTAACTTTCTTGATTTAGGCTGGACGCACACCGATTGAGCAAAAACCTTCTTCGACAAAACGTTTTGTCCAAGAGCAAAACATTTTGTTCAATGCCAACACAAACGCTCAATGACAAAAGATTTTGCTTAATGATGTTGAATCATGCTCAATTGTGTTTTTTATTTTGTTTAATCGGTGTACGTTGGCCCATATTAAAAGCCTTGAAAAAACAGTTTAAAGCACGATTCGTCAAAATGTTTTGTCATTGAGTATTTTTGTTCAAGTGGTGTACGTCCAGCCTTAGACTAAAAAATACTGAATTATTATTTTCAAGCAGTAAAAAAAAGAAACAATTTTTATAGTAAATTAACTAAGGAAACCAAATATGTAATCAGACGTGACACTTTTCAAAAAAAAAAATTATTAATTTTTTTTTCTGTACTACAAAAAATTTTCGAAGGAGGAAGGAAATTTTTTTTTTAGTCAATCTATGAATGAGGAAGTAAGGCACTTTCAGCAGCGCCTGCAGGATTTTTTTCAGAAGAGATAGCAAAACTTTTTGTTTTTAATGAATCATAATAATATTCAATATTTAGTGATATTAATAAACTCGGATAAAAGGCCGCCGACCCCGAACCCCTGGAATAATCTGGAAAGAAGAACTCAAATAAAAGAAAAAAAATAGGAACCTCCGGAATTCAACAGATCCGGCGATATCTAATTATTTTTTTAGCCATTTAAATATTATTACCTGTATTATGATTCATTAAAAAAAAATTTTGCCCTCTCCTCTTAAAAAATTTCTGCAGATGCTGCTTCCTCATTCATATACGGTAGTAACTCGAAAGAAAACTAGTATGGAGCCAAAGTTTTTCCTATAAAATTATTTAATAATTTATACTTTTCTTTTTAAAGCTTCTGACTTCATTTTATTCTGATAAATTCTGAGAAACTACCCTAAATCATAAAAACTTTTATAATACTGCAATTGCACTCTCAGGGAGAGTCGTCTATTTGAAAGGTGCTCTTGTGACAAATGTGAATATTTATAATCATCCCCTAACTGTAATATTAGTTATAAAATTGAGGTATTCACCTGTAACCCAGAATTCAGAGAATTCATCATCTTGTTTTTCTTTGACGATAGTCAAGAGGTAAATAGGCTAGAAAGATAAAAGGGCCTAAGAGAGCCTTCTTTGTTACTTGCCCAGGTATAAAATGTCTCTCTTTGAAATCTATATGGCTAAACATGAAATTCATGTCAACTTTGTCTGATAATATAATTTATCTAAAGACTGCTACACTCGTAACTGCACATATGACAAGCATGCATATGCAATCTTTTTGTACAGTACCAGCATGCACAAATTTCCTTCGGCACCACACTGCACAAGCATGCTTGTGCAAAAAACAGCTTATGCCGAAAATTAACCTAAAAATGTTAAAGGAAAAGGAAGGTTATTTATCCGAAGATAACAAGAAATACTCACCGCCGACTCCCGCACGCGGGAATAATAAGGGCGAGGACAAAAGAAGAAGAAGAAGAACAAGAAATACTCACTTGCTTTAAGCAGAGACAGAATAAATATTAATATTTAAATTGTAAATGAATTAATATATAAACTTATTAAATAAATATCAAATGTCAAGACATCTATAAAATAGCGGCGAGTTTTGTTTTGCTTGCGCATGATTAAAATTCAATCGAGTATCAAGCGGCTTGCACAATTAAAATGCTTGCGCAAAACTACAGTTTGCTTGTACAAAAAGATTGCACGTGCACACTGCTTGTCAAGTTTGCAGTTACGTGTGGAGCCACCTTGAGTTAATATAAACTGGCACTTTACATACACCTGCGCTATTAAAATATTGTATATACCTGGTATGTAGTTAGAGAAAAGTAATAATAAGTTAGATGAAAGGAGCAGGGAGCCAGGTAGTTGGTCTCCACGAAATGAAAATCAAATTTTCAAGTATTAATTTTTAAAATTTTACATTAAAAATAAAATTTTTTTCAGAAAAATTTTTTTATCAAATTTCTGGGGAGTAGGGGGGTAATTACTCCCTTTATCTTCTCCCTTGGCCGCAAGGGCGGATACAATGGGGGTGGGGTGGGGGTAAAGGGGTACCCCCCCCCCGAGGTTTGAAAAAAATATTTTTTTTTTTTTTAATATAATATTTTTAAAATAAATATTAAAAAATTCGATTTGTATTAAATACAAATCGAATTTTTACGGACGGGAAAAAATTCCGCGAAAGAGGGAATGTTCCGCGGGCGGCATATGAAAAAAATTTTGGTTCCGCGAGTGGCAAAATTTTTTTTTAATTTTTCGTCTCTAAAAAAAAGGTAAAATATTTTTACGGACGGGAAAAAAATTTTTGGTTCGCAAAAAGAGGGAATGTTCCGCGGGCGGCAAAAATTTTTGTGTCCGGAAAACTTTGGTTCCGCGAAATAAAAATTATTTCCCAGAAAAATTTTTGAAATTACCCTCCCCCCCCCCCCCCGAGAAACACCTCTGGATCCGCCCTTGCTTGGCCGACGTGTCGGTTCTTAAAATTAAATTAATAGATTTTGTATTTTTGTTTATCGCACTATGGGCATTTGTTTTTAAATTCATTTAAACTCGATTTGATAATAAAGACCATTTTGACTCTATTTACAACAAAAACGGTTGCTTGTCATTCTTTGCATCTCGAATGGCACTTATCTGAGATTGAGCAGTGCTTGGCCCTGCTTATTTAAACAGATCCCGTTGGCTGTTCCTCTCCACTTCGATCGAACCTGACGTTATAATTATACTCATAATTTAGAGGATCTCTTTTATAATATCTTGAAATTTAGAAAACTTCCTTCCTAATTAAATTTTTGGTTTGGATGAAGAGTGTTCTACCGAGATGCAGAGTTGGTTGGCTACCACACATATGCGTGGCATCCGAGGATAATATTAATAAATATTTCTCCGTAAACAAGTCGCTTCTTTTCTTCATCATCTTCTCAACTGTCAGCGTTTTTTTTTTTTTTTTTTTTTGAGATCAGCCAAAATGGCAGCCAAATATTGTTTTATTTTTGCTCCTTCTTCCCTCTTGATCACACTTGAAGGCTAGGTTTCCATTTGAACAAAAAGATTTATTACCATATTAAAAAATAAAAAAATTATTCGAAGATATTCTGTTCAAATTGCGTCATTAAATAAAAACATTAAGTGTGGGCCTTCATTAAATTTAATTAATTTCTGACTGACCATTCTTCCAAACAAATCAAAATGAAGAATAGTGATTTTTTTTAATATGAATTTCTTTTAGCTGCATTTTATTGATATAAAAATTAAAAATAAGTTGAATCAGTATTTCAATCCATTGATTACGATTACACTTATGAAGTATCACTCAATGTATAGACGTTAGAAGACCAGGGCCTATAATTTTTCCCATTTCCTCTCCCCCATAGCTTGATTTGAATGGGGGAAGAATTAACACAAACATCTTAATTGATTTTTAATTTGCATAATTTGGTCCAGGAGAAGCTCTAAAATATCGTGGGTCTCGATAAATATAGAATTCTTTTTTGTAACCCTATTTATTCAAAATTCGAATATCTTCTCCACTTGTCATGTACCAGGCTGAGTGGCGATTACACTTATTTTTTTCTCAATTATATTTCTCTTATTATATTTGAAATCTCAATGCAGAATCACGTCTTCAGAAATATAAATATTTTATATTTTTTTGATGAGGATAGGCTTCTCTACAAAGATGATTTTATTTAAGCCTTTTGGATACCAAATGGCTTAAATAAGAATGCCTGGACCCAGGGGGGTATATAAGGGGGGGGCAAGGGGGTCGCCTAAATGCATATACATACATATATAGGGATATAGAGACAATAAAGGGTCTCCCTCCCCCCCGGGTCTCCCCCCCCCCCCCGAAATGTAGCTCGGCCCCGCAGCACGAAAATTTTGGTTCCGCAAAAGAGAAAATGTTCCGCGTGTTTGTCTCTCTACAAAAAAAGGTAAAATGTTTTTCACGGAAAGGAAAAAAATTTCCCGCAAGGTGGGAAAATCAAAATTTTTCGCAGGACGGAAAACTTTGGTTCCGCAAAAAAATTTTTTTGCAGAAAAATTTTTGAGTTCAGGCCTCCCTCCCCGAAAAAAAATTTCTATATACGCCCCTGTCTGGACCCCAGTATATTCTTTGTAGAAGTCGACCCCCTATCCCGCTACACCAGCGAGCCCCTAAAAGTAATTAAAACATTTTTATCTCCATTATAAAAATCACACCATACTATATCAACAATCACAACCCTACTATGTTAAAGGCGAATAGAAAAGAGAATTCTCGGTTCTGTTTTAAATTAAAAAGCGAGTCAAACAATTTGTCTCTAAATTTACTAATTTTTTTACATTCTTTTCGTCTTGTTGTTTTCTGGGTGATATATAGCAACTTGGCTCTTTATTGAGAAGATTCTGAGTTAAATGACCTGTTTGGCCTCCAGTGGACATGTCATAAAGTCTCTTTACCTGACTTTTTTAGCGAATACATTCTTTAAAGAAAACTAAAAAGATTTTATTCTAAATAAATGGCCTCATACTTTACATATGATATTTTAAAAATACACCTATCTAATAATTCAAGAATTTTATATCACTTTAATTTGGAATTAACATAGTTATTTTGCATCAATAAATATTTATAAGATTTTCAAATAGGGAAGCGCCGTTGAGATAGGCAACGGATACACAGATCTGCTGTTTGGAAGCGTTGCCAATAAGGAAAATTTTAGTTGGTTACAAAATTAACCATACAAGTTTTTTATTTGGATTTTTTTTTACTGAATTGATTTGCTAATTAATTTTACAATATCTAAGTCATGTGTAACTAACTATACTAATATATTAAAGACAAAGTCTGTCTGTGCGTCAGTCTATTTGTAACTCATAGGCTACGGAACTACTGGACCGATTTTTTTCCGAGTTTTTTTTTTAATAGTTAGAGAATTTTTCGAGAGTGGTTTTAAAGTATCATTATTTCAGATTAGGAGTGGGTTAATCAACTTGAAAATTTATTTAAATTTTATTAAATAGTTCGGTGAATGGAACTGTATCTTGGAGTTAATACAATATCGCTCACACTGGGTCGCCGAGAGTCATCACGGGACCGGGGATTAATTCGGACTTTCCGCTCACTCTCCTCTCACTACTAAAAAAAAAGTTTTCCAAATTTAAGGACTTTAGAAAAATTTTTTTACTTTTTTTTAAACAATTTAAAGCCTAAAGGGTCTTGGTAATAGCTGGCTAAGTGAAAATTTTTTTTTAACCATAGTTTTGCCCTATGAGGAACTCTGAATCCGTAATATGAATAGAAAAAGTTTTTTTCAAAAGGCATTTGGGGTGTAAGTTCAAAGGGTCCGGGCCCGGGTCTTGAAGATATCTCCCTGTCCCCCTGCCTGGGGCTCTAATCACACATTATAAAATTCATATATTATTCCAATTTCAAATTAAAGTTAACATTGTTTTAATTTTTGTTAAATACCTTGCAATGGCAATGATCTTACCCTTGGAGCAAAGGTAATAGGAACCCGTTCTGAACCTTAAAAATTATTGAATTTATTTTGGCTACTAATATATGGCAGATCAATCGTTCCGAACCAGTTGAATGAGTACGACACGGTTTACAATCACTGTCTCTCCCTAGAGTAGTTAGCTCCTGGGGAAGAGGAGAGGTATATTTTTTTAAGGGAGTCTTGATTGAAATTAGGCAGATACCTTCGGGGATTTAATGGATTTCTATTTAAAACAAACGTAGACCATGTAAAGACCATGAAACCTTCCTTATCCTAGAGGCTATTTTTTCTCTCTTCGGAGGCAGGGGTATTGAACCCGAATTCCGTATTATGGTGATATTTCAAATTAAGTTGTAAACATTTGTCTTAGATGATTTAGGCCCTTGTGATTAGCTCAAAGCTGAAATAATTTATTTGAAATTTTTATAAGATGATCAAACTTAAAATTTTTGCACGAGTTTTGAGTCATTGATAATAAGATCATAGGGTCAGGGTGAGGTCAAAATGAAACCCTTCACACCCTTTATACACACTAAAAAAAACTCTTCATTCAACTTAGTTAGCTCTCGATTTATACTCATGAGGGCAATTCGGAAAGTAACCTCCTTGAAAAATTGCAGTTGAAAAAATTTTCACCTTAAAGCAAGGGCGGATACAAGGGGGGGGGGGGGGTAAAGGGGGGGTAATTACCCCCCTGAGATTTGAAAATAATACTTTTTTTCGAAAAAAAATGTATTTTGAATGTAAAATTTTAAAAATTAATACTTAAAAATTTGATTTGTATTTATATTCTGGCCAACAAGTACAATATGCGCCTTTAAATTACCGAAATTAAGAAAAAATAGTGTTCTGTGCGACGAGTCACACCAGATTACCCCCCCCCCCCCCCGAGAAACACCTCTGGATCCGCCCTTGCCTTAAAGCGTCTTACTTGTTAGACAGTGGCGTAGCCACAGATTAATGATATCATTATATCATACCATATATCATTAATCTGTGGGCGTAGCCATAATCTTTGAAGGGTTCGTATTGAATGTTTAAGAGGAGAGGGGGAGCAAATAAAATATTTTTTTGTCTCTGGAGTTAGTTCTGTAGTTTTCTTTTTTTTTTTGCAAGTATATAATAGTTTTTATTTAAAATTTAATTTTAACTTGCTATTTTCGCAATTATTTTACTTTTTTACTGAAATTTTGTAATGTTTTTAACTTTTTTTTCTACTTTGGGGAGATCCTGCATTTTTGAATACCTCATCAATTTTGCTAGTAAATGCTTCCATTCGAATTTGCCGCTATATTTGTCGTTAAGTTAGGTGTGATATTAGAAATAATTTTATTCTTAAGTTATTTTATTTAAATTTTGTATTCTAAAATCTATAACAAATGTCTTTTTTAATTATGATATTCTTAGCTAATATATAAATAAAATATATATTTATATATAATTAGCGATAAGTTAGGTTCATGGCTAACTTCACAAAGAATGTGACTAATGTTTTTTTTTTCGTGTGTAGACAATTAAATTCAGTTTTCCTCCTGTCAATGATGACATTTAAAACGAAACAGCTACACAATCATTCAACACAAATTGAAAATGAATAAATAAAATACGTTTGTATGTATTTCATTATTTTTGGTCATATAAAAAAATGGAGCAAGGAAAATTCTTAAGTAAGATTGATTTCACAACTTGGTAAATGGTTCTTCTCTTTTTCTATCCTTTTAACTTCTTCTTATTAATTTCAGATAATTTCTTTATAAGCTAATCCGATTTACTTATTAATAACTCTCTCTTTCTTATAATTAACTCCTATTTACTAACATAACCTGTTACTAAATTAACCGAAAATGTCAGAACGCAAAAGAATGGGGAAGATAACACTCGGCATGTTAAAGGGTATGTTTCTTTTATTGCATTTATTTATTTTGAAAATCAAAGTTTTTATTTGCACAAGTTTTACATAGATAAAATGAAGCCATGTATTTTTTTTTTTTTTTTAACACCGAATGTTATTATTTTTGCTTGTTCCACTGATGTTTTAACAATAGTTGTTTATTTCATTGTTGTTTCTTCTATATTGTTTCTCTTCTTGTCTCAATTATTTAATAATAATCAACTAACTGCTGCTTAAAATTTTTTTAATATTCTTTTTTTATTTAAATTATTATCTTGTATGTTGAAGTTAATAATATATATATTCTTAGATTTTTTTGAAAACATGTTTCAATTATCTATATTCTTAGATCTTTAAAAAATGTTCTTTTTACTAATAGATATAATTACAATCTTATTTTTTGACTTTGCACTATTAGCTTTTCTTTTCTCGAAGTGTTTATTTAATAAAACAAGATTTATCAATATAAATAATAAAAGTTTGCTTTGTCACGAAAAGGTACTGTTTTTATAAACCTATATTAGTGATTACATTTGTATTCTGTGTATTCTATTTGATTTAATTAATATACCAAGATAATTAATTATATACACTTCCATTTTCCAATTAATGTTAATTTGTTTTAAACATTTGCATAACATAGCAACAAAAAACATATAATAGGAAAGTCATCTTGTTTTTTTTATATTAACTGATTTGAAAATCTGACGCAGTATTTTTCTTTAGATCTATTAATAAAAAATTGTTTTAAATTTAGCATCGAAATAACATTTCCCCCTTCCCCAGCAAATCTTTTCTTTTAGTTGAATACTTTTTGAAAATTATTTTTAACTTTATTTCACAATTATTTAAATAGATTATTGATTTAGATTGTCCTTCATCTCATTCCGTTTTTTTTTTTTATAAATTTCGATTCTCTTTCTATCTCTTAAAAAATTGATTATTTTTCTATTTTATTTTCATCTAAACCACCTTTCATATGACATTTATTCGGATGAAATTAACTAGTTATCTAGCGATCTAATTATTATAAATGTATGAATCACTGAATAAAAGACCTCCAACCACTTATCAAATTCACTGAGAAAACTAAAAAAGCTATATTAAGTAAATTCAGAGCTACCCTGTAGAATTTATTGGTTCCTAATTAAATTTAATCTAGGAATTGTTTTTAATTGATTGAAGGAATCAGGATGTAAACACAGCAAGAATCCTAGGAATTGTTTTTGAAATATTCTAGTTTAATGGATTATTAATTTTAAAGGAAATAAATACTATTTTTACTTTTAAAAGTTATATAACTACGCCAGGATATTATAATTAATAAAAAAAAATTAAGTTGTCAGGATACAAATAATTGATTCATTTTATGTAATTTAGCTTATATTAAAAAAAAATATTTAATTTTCATATTTAAGTCTCCAACATCAGGTGATTATATATCAGATATATATAGAGACGTGGCAAAAGTTGTTTTTGACCTGTTGCAAGATATTATTATTTGCCAGCTAGTTTAAAATATAAATAGCATATATCGGTAATCTATTCCAAATTTGTGAAAGTTGAAGTTTGGTTCACTCTAGGCTGAACTTTATTTTGTCATCCTTATGCGCTAAAAATATTTTTATTGGGGAATTCGTTCTCTTGGTTCGTGCCTCTGACCATAATCTGGCTCAGCATACTTATTTTTTCTTCTCAAAATTGTCCAGGAGATGAATAACAAGTTTTGTTTGTGAATATATGTAGAAAGCTCAAATACGTACGTCGGTTATTATATGTTATATTCAAAATCTTGTTGTAAGTGTGTTTAAAACATTTTATTTCTCAATTTTCTTTTGTTTCAGAATTTTTTTTTTGGTCATTCCAAATTATTTCCAACCAGAAAATTAATTTTTCAAATTGACAAGTATTTTTCTAAAAACTGGACATTTTGAAATTTTTGCAACTACAAGACTCTTTTTTATTCATTTTTCAATATACCGTTTTCGATTATAATTTCTCAATTCAAAAAAAGATATATCCATCATGAACAGGGTTATACTAAAAATCCACTTTAAAACTTGAATTGATAAAGTATATCTGAAAATAACTGGACTATTATTAAATTTCTATATTTAATTAGAATTAAATATTTGTAATTTATCTTGATTAGAAATTTCATTTTATGATTCACCCATGGAATTTTATTATACATTCATGCATTAGAGATTTTCTAATGCAGGAATAATTGATATCACAATATATTAATATTTTTTCTATAATTTCTCACTCTTAATAATTTATTTTATATAATTGCTTTTTATTTTTTTTATTATTTGTTAACCATTTATTCTTATTTATAAATACTATTCAAATTTTTAATATTACTTTCAGGAAAATCCATCACAACTTCTGTTCCGTCGTTTGCCATAAAGTTCCACACCGGTGACGAAGAACTTGAAGAAATCTACGGTCCCAGTAGTGAGCAAGAAGATGACCTTGACAAAACAGGCGAGTATCAAATCATCCATCAGCATTAAGAACAAAAGAGCGTTCATAATTCATGTATCATATGTTGCTTCATTGCAAGACTTGGCAAGCAAATATATTTTATTCCACTTTTGTAGCCAGCTAACGTTTCGGACCTTTGTTTTGGTCAGAATCAGAGCTACATACATTTATGAGAAAAGAAAAAGTACATAATTAAGATATACTTTATCACTTTTTGTTTTGGAAAATTGTCAGACAGCGAGAATATTAATATTGAATAATAGATTTATTGTATTTCATATTGAATTATCAGCGAAATGCACTTACTTATACTGATAGAATTTGATACACTCATTTGGTTTTCGGTTTAGGCTGAACGCGCACCGATTGAGCAAAACGCTCAATGGCAAAAGTTTTTGCAAAACGTTTTGCTCAATGCCAACGCACACCGGCTAGGCAAAAACGCTCAATGACAAAACATTTTGTCAAAGAGCAAAACGTTTTGCCCAATGCAAACGCACACCGATTGAGAAAATGTTTTGCATTGAGGTTTGCTTCCAGTAGGTAGTTTTCTTCCAGTAGGCATTTTGTTTAATAATAGTTCTCTGAAAGATGTCGGGCCCTGATGTTGAAATATCTGCTATTCTGATATGGCAATCGATGCAATTCGAATCCCAAAGAGAAAAAGGTTTGTGGGCTTAAAAAAAATTTGGCGGGGGGGGGGGGGAATTAAAATTGTCTTTGAGAGGGCCCGGGGAAGGGGCTATTTAAAAATGAGTTCGCATTTGCGTGTTCGAAGGGGGGGGGGGGGGGGGGGGGGGGGGGGGGGGGAAGGGAAACAATTAAGCATGTATAATCGTGTTTGATGGTGCCTAATTGTCAACGCACACCGATTGAGCAAAACGCTCAATGACAAAACCTTTTGCCAACGCACACAGCAAAACATTTTGTTCAATGATGTTGATTCTCAAAAATAAATAGGCCCCCCTCAAAGAGAAATCAAAGGGATCGAGCTAGGTGTAGTGCGAAATTAGAAAGAAAGAATAATATATTGCCCCTCTACTATCATTCTCCTATCATATATACTACCTCTCCTTATCTAAATATAAAAATAAATAAAAATATATAAATAGATTTAACTGATATAATTGAAGAGAATAGAGTAAGAAAAGATTAAAGTGCTATTTCGCATTTTTATCTAAATTTTGCAATATTTCTTCAAATATGTTTAACTCTATTTTGTCCATTTGAAATAGTTGTGAAAAAAATTATAATGTTTAAAATTCTTGAATCTCTTAAAAAAAGTAAGTAAAATCTAAATCTGTTAGATTATCAATGTCAAGATTTCAAAGAAAATACACGTTTTCATTCCCTATAATTAAAGTGATTGTTCGAAATCATCTCTGTCTGGCTGTCTGTGAACAAAACATTTCAACAACACTGTTGAAATTAAACTTTTTTATTTAATATAGTCATTCAAAAAACTGTGTAAAAATGAATTTAATTAAAATTATTGTAAATAAATTTTTTAGCCAGATTTACTTATAAAAATTTGGTGTTACCTTTGCTAAGAAAAGTTGTATTCTGTGCTTGTCACCCAAGATTTTTTGTGTCGATATATATAGTTTCCGCCAATCTATTTATGTAATTCGCTAATGTCCATCTTCTGTCCGTCTGTCTGTCACGTTCTGTTTGACCAACTTGCCGTTGGAATTTTAAAACGAAATTTTTTATGCCTAAAGAGGACCTTCTAGGGATTATAGGAAAATTATCTTCATCCCGAAATTCCTATAAATTTTTGAGTTACTAATTCCTAAAGTTACGCTTTCTCCCATAGAAAATGCATATCTATCAAAATTTCAAGTAAATGCTATATCCAAACCAGACTCAAATTAATTTAAAAAATTTATATATTTGTCAGATAAGGCGATATTCTATCTTTCTGCCAAATAATTTCGGATTGTTTCCAAAGAAAATAAATTAAAAGTTGTGTAAATGGATATTCTATTTTTGTCCTTTCATTTATATATATTATTATATATTAAACAAACTGAACCAATTTTCCTTTAGACAAGTGTTTCAGATCATTTAGTCAGAAGTACACAAAAAATAAAGAAATTAACAACATCCGTTGATGTGTTGTCGGTGGGAATAAATAAAAAAAAAAAAACAAGGGAGAGTGAAAAAATTACGCCTTAACAGCTGAGACAGAGAGACAAGTGTGTTTGTGTGTGTGTATCGCATCATCCCCTCGACTAATGAGAATAGCTCACGAAAGTAAGAAATGGGACAAACGGGTCAAAAAAATAATTCCACCTTCGATTGTATTAAATTAATCCATTGAATGGGTAATTTATCAAAATATCACTAGTTAACGGCATTCATCATTTATCATTTTATTTATTTATTTTTTTTTTTTTTTATTTAAAGACCCCTCACTGAGGTTTATAGAATTGAAAAAGAGAGAGGGTGAAAACCCTTGAGGATATATAAAAAAACGTCTCAGATGATTAATAATTTATCTATGTATATCTTTCATTTTGAAAATTAAAAATCGCCTCTAATGTCTGTGACAAATGAATAATTTTTTTTTTTTTTTTTTTTTTTTTTTTGAAAAAAATATTTCAAAGAAATTAAAGAAAAATAAAATAGTAGAGAAATTATTTAATTAATTTTCTTGGGCTTCTAGCCACGGATTTCATTTTTTTTTTTTTTTTTTTTTTTTAACATTTACATTTCCACCAAAACAACCAAACCATCACATTATCGTGGGTTAGAGGGCACTCAGGTCAACCGGACAATGAAATAGTAGACTATCTCGCAAAAAGAGCAGCAAAATATGGACCCCAACTTCAAGAAGGTTCACCCCCTGGAGAGACGTTATAGCTAAATGCAAAAACCAACTATACCAAAACTGGGCTCACCTATGGTCTGAATCCTCGCAGATAAAAGGAGCGGCACTAGCAGCGATTAAAAACAAGCCGGGGCAACCATGGTTAAAATCACTTTCAGATTTATCCCGTCAAGAAATCACCACAATCAACAGGCTTAGGAATAAACTATACCATCTGCAAACAACACCTCTATAGATTCCTCAATCATAGCCTCCCGTTTTGCAATTGTGCCTCAGCCCAGAAACCCCGGAACACTTAATTTTTCAATGCCCTCGAAATTCCACGGAAAGAAGAAAATTCCTCCAGGCTATCCAACCCACTTTCCGAGACCCTCCGACTCTCCGAAACTTATTAAAATCTACAGATCTTCACATCATCAAGCCACTCATGAAATTCATCAACAATTCAAAAATACAATTTTGGACATTTTTACAAATATTCTTATTATTCATAGATTCTAGTTTTGCCTTAACATGTTTTCTTTTATATTGTTTTCATATTGCTTTGCATTATTGTATTTATATTGTTTTGGTTTTGTTTTGTTATTGTATTGATTTTGCTTTTGTTTTGCTTTTGTTATTGTATTAATTTTGCTTTTGTTTTGTTTTGTTATTGTATTAATTTTAATTTTTGTTTTGTATTTTTATTGTATTAACTTTACTTGCGTTCTGTTTTATATTGTATTAATTTTGTATGGTTTATGTTAATTTTTATGTATCTATTTTGTAAACATTTTGGCCCAATGGCGCGTGGCTAAACGGGCGAAATAAAAAAAAAAAAAAAAAAAAAAAAAAACATTTACATTTTTTTTTTCTCATTCACGCTCACATTCACTCACAAATATTGCCACATGTCTTTTTCGGCAACTTAGGCCATTTAAGACTTTTACGATATCCGTTATAGAGATTAATATACATATTAGAACTAATCCAGGGACTTTATTCCATGCATTTAGTATCCAAATGGCTTAAATAAAATCATCGGACTGCCTGTGGTCTGAACTCGCGACTTTTGGTATACGAGGTTAGCACGCTAACTCCTACTCCAAGCCCCGAGGGCACGGATTTCATTTTGAAGCAGAGACTAAGTTATTATATTATTGAGGTTTTTTTACTTTCTTACCTATATAAGTAGAGAGAAAGTATTGCGATCATGTAAAAAATTCGAGATTTTTAAGGATATACACGTTTTGATGTTTCTGAATCCAAAAAAAGTGGGTCCCGAAATTGGTCTGGTGTGTGTGGAATTCAGCTACGGGATTGAAATTTTATATTTGGCTAGGTATCCTCCCGGACACTGAACATAATAGGCCAAAAAGTACTTTACCGTTCTTTACTAGTACTTTACCGAAGTACTTTTTCAGTGTTTTTTTTCGAATTTCTCAAAATCGGCTTCAACGATTTTGATTAAAATTCAAAAATCGATTATTTTTCTTTTATTATTTGATTATTATTTGATCCTCTTTAAAATGTATATTCTCATTTTACCCTGAAAATTGTTTGAAGTACACTTGATGAATGTAGTATTTCAGATTTTTTTTTTGAACTCAGGTGCTATGGAATTCTAAATATATCTCGACATGAAAAAAATCTGGTGAGACAGCACAGTACACAACTTTCAATTACTTGTAAGGTTCAGTTTTTTTGTTACTAGTCATTACTGTGGCACCTAGGCAATTCTACCGCAGGTTTTCATATTTACTAGGTATTTTTAAGGTCTCAGTTTAACTTTGTCTGGTGCCCTTTTTGTTTCTTCTGATTATTCCCAAGCTATAATTATTATCTCTCTCTTTTAAATCTCAAATTAATAATAATTAAAATACTAATTGACATTTAATTTTGTTTAGAGTCAGAAGTGACAGAGCTGATCTCAGAGCCTCTACGATCACGACCAGCGTCTCGTCTCGCGAACCTTCACCAATGAAGGAATATCTAAAGGCCTTCGGGTCTTCAAAAGATCCACCTCAATGGATGCAGGTCAAGCGTCCTCAGGCCTTGTCACTGCAACGACAACGACTACAACAACCACCACAACCTCTACTACCACCACCTCCTCATCTACAACCAGCACATTAACAACCAACTCGCCACCAGATGCTGGCTGGAGACTTTTCCATGAACTGAAAGGGAAAATCACGAAAACTGTTGAGGAAAAGTTTGGTGAAATGAAACGTTTGAGAGAAAATAATTCAAGTATCTCGATAATGAGACGGAAATACAAACAACATCAATAAATACCAGCTGCAACAACAACAGTAACTGGAAATGAGAGTCCTGCCCGGTTTAAAATTCAGCACAGATAATTGATCCACAAGTGTCGCAAACGAGTTCAAAAGAAAAACCCGAAGAGGTAGGAATTATTTTTTTATCGTACTTTAATATTCAAATCCAGTTTGATTTATAT